>APFE030346964.1:0-26408 GCA_000404065.3 Pinus taeda
TAATTTATGAAAAATATGTTAAACTTAACTTAAATCTACTAAAGTATGAGTGTTGCATTTTGAAGTTGGACACTCGTGTTGTACATTACTTGTCCAACCCTTGATTCAACTATTGAAATCAGAAGTTTTTAATGCCCATAAAATGAGTAATCTGTCCCTCATTTTTCACTTTTAAAGTACAACTTGTCAAATCCCTTGATTCAACTATTGAAATCAGAAGTCTTTAATGGCCGTAAAATGACTAATTTGTCACTCATTTTGCACTTTTAACGTAATGTTCAATTCTATGCAACATATTTAAATACTCCCATGTAAATTTTCTTTAAGATTATTCTACTTTATATTTCACTCTAGTTAACTTAGATACTCAAATTTACACTTTACATTATTATAGGTCATAAAATGGCTGGACGGTTTGGATAACTTTTATTTTTGTTTACAAACAAACAAGAAATTTACCTAAACATGTGGTCTCGTAACGAAGAGAGACAACGATGTGATGCCATTCGTAACCGTGCCTGAAATAAGATGTGGTAAATCTTGACTTTTGCTTTGTATAGTGGTAGTTTGTGCAAGTGCGTTGAAGATGTCACCTTTTCATTACATGTACAAGGAGTGGACCCTTTTCCAATAAAGTTAAAAAATAAACATGCTGCCATCCTTCTTTACATCCACCTGAAAAATCTCGGAAATTCATTTGCTTTTAAGACAAAACACATTCCCATCCTCCATTAATCCATCTGATTTCATGTCACATTTTCAACATTTCCTCGCTAAATGTTTTGATTATTGAAATATTAATATTTTATTTATAATAAATATTGTAAGATTCTATTCGCCGATAGGCGTATATATTTCAATCTATTGTTGGATTTTGTTATTTTTTTTAATCAAGGGTCAAGATCGATTATTTTTAAAATATTATTCGTCTAATAACTTAATCCACGACTACGATGAGAGGGAGTGCAAACAGGCATGGAAATGTGATGGTGGAGGTCAAAGTTGGCCACCTATTGCTTGGGGAGGTGAAATGGTGTGTGTTTCACTTTGACATGAGGCGCATTTCACTTCATCTCTCCTTTGCATTTTCTTTCCGAAACCTTCATCCCGATGTGGTGAGGTTCAATGAAAGCAGCGAGGTTCGATGGTGACTTTCAATATAAATTTTTTGCAGCTCTTGTAATATTTCTTTTTTGCATGCAATTTTTGTTTTAGGAGATTTGTTTCGGAGGTGATTTGTTCACAGGCAATTTCTTTTTGCCAGCGATTTGTTTGCAGGTGATTTCTTTCTACAGACGATTTGTTTTGCAAGCGATTTGTTTTGCAGGAAATTTGTTTCTAGATGATTATTGTTGTAGACATGCCAGCCATGTTATTGTCCCACTCTTTCAATTGTTTATGTCACTTCTGGTGCACGAGCTTATGGTTTTTGGCCACGAATTGTGTGGAATTTTGGCCCTGAGATTGCCCTAAAATACGTTGATGGAACAACCTATTAGCCCTACGCCCTTTACAAACTATTTCTCACACCTTGTATGTCTGAACAACAACCACCTGGAGAGCAGCCTCTATACCTCAGTTAATGTTCACGGCAAAGTCAGATCTCTTAGCCTCTATCCCCGGTGTGAAATATCGTCGAGGGATATTTACTGCTAGGCCTATCTCCTATGATTGATGACATATTGACTTTAGATTTAGGTATCGACCTTTATTTTATTTACGACGTATGTAGATCTTAGATCGAAACTATTTGCAGCCTATATCACCTTCGACATGGCTATCACTACAAACACTATCGGGCTCCTCACGAACTCACGATGTTGTCGCTATATATTCTCGGCCTACATCACCCCTGTATGATTTCACGATGCAAACCTACCTCCAGATCTGATAAGGGTTTGATCATGGCTCTGGATGAGCAGATCTTGTACAAAAGCATTTAAATCACCTTCATGAACCAGATAGGGTAAGATAGGGTAATTAATTGATCAACTAGGGTGATATCAAATACCACCGAAGATGGATAGTTCTGATTAGGGTGAAAAGAAATCCCAGTGAAGTTACGACAAGAATATTCAAACCAACAAATAAAGAAAAATAAATAAATCTAATCTGTTAATAATTATATGACCATGTATGCCAAGACGACTTCTCAACAAAGACAACTGAACTCCGAAGAAGAATCGGGTGCCCTGATGCAGCCATTAGAAAATTACACCCACGGCGATTTTGTCCCTTGGATTAAATTGAAACTGAACTTCTCAAGTTCTCAACAAAGACAAATAGATAGACAAACTCAAGATGATCCCACTGTTAAACTCTTATCCCCTTTTATAGGCTTAATGGATTCTGTAGAAACTTTATTTTATTGTTTTCCCTAGAAAAATAAAGGAAGATACCACACTCTGATACCATGGACAAATATCATAGGCAGATTCCATCCACTTTGACCATAAGAAAATGGAATATTACATACTTGCATTTAATATGAGTTTAATTTTATTTAATAGAACCATAAGATATTTGCAGTGGCCAATATATATATATATATATATAGATATATGAATATGATTGGGGTCATTACACACAATGTGTACACTAAATTTCTTGCAGCAAATATGGCAATCAGTCATGTTCTAAACTTAAAATAATTTTCCTTGAAAAGCATAAGAAACAACCACAAAAATCACATGTAAAATAATTTAACCTTGGGAAAATACCAAAAGGATGTTTTAGACACATAAATACCCTTCCTTGAAAAGACAAAGAAACGGTCATCAAAAGCACCTTTAAAATAATTTTACTTGGGGAAATACCAAAAGGATACTTCAAACACACAAATAAGTGTATTAGATGGTTGGGAAATAAAAATTGAGTTGTGTTGGCTTGTTGGGGCCTGACCTAGGTTCAGAGTTAATTAGCCAAGCAAATCCTTGTGCTACTAGCCCTTTCGGCAACAGTCTCTAGAGTGCGGACCGAGGTCTTACATGAAGTAGTATGGGGGGGTGTTGGAACCAGGTTTCCACACCTTTGAGATGTCTGAATGTCTGGTTCGTTCTAACTGTGCGTCCCTACGCGCAAGCTACTTCGCGCACTTCCCTGGCCTTCTTACCCTGATATGCTTAACTTCGTGCAACCATAAACAAGGGATGTGAGGGTTCCTCATTGCTGGAGCAGCACTCTGCGCTATTCCCCTAAGACGCACCAGAGATCTCACTTATCTTCCTATACTAGTTAATTATCTTCGCGTAAATGGATGTCGTACGTTATATTTATTTATACAACACATTCATATGAGTTAGCGTAGCAAATAAACAGTACACTTGCAATTTATACCCAATCATACATTAGAACAAGAAAAGATACACAGAAATATGGTAAACTTCTCTTTATTAATTGTTCCCACAGTTACAGACTCGACCTGCCTTGCGCACTTAGCTGTAGGGCTCTGCACACTCGACTGCGGACTACTAGGTCTCTGCGCACTCAGCTACAGAGCCTTCTCCTACTATACGACTCAAAGACACACTTTACACTTTGACTAAATCACTTAGACTCATTATGCTTCCATTGTTAGTCATGCTCTCTTACACTTAGAGCCTTGCTCTATTTATACAATCCCATGGTCCGTGGACCATTGGTAGGTCTATCAAGTCGACATTACATGACAAAAATGAGGTCGGGCAACCCTATGACTCTATTATGACTTTGCACTCTGCGTCCACAATTCACTGAACTTTTACAAAGGATTTGGTCAAAACTTGGGATTTAAGCCCCAAAACATGCCCTAGGGGGATTCCATGCCCAACAGGCCCCTAACACAAACATCGTGACTTGCCCTCGAGTCACTTTGTTGGTGCAGAGATCTTTGCGCAGAGTTCCTCCAACTCTACTCAAACTGTTGCAAGGTCAACAACACACTGAGCTGCTGCTTGCTGGATATCATGTACGCGTTGTTCTGAGACCGTGGTGTCGAAACTACTTCCCTACATCCATGCCTGTGTCCCTTGCATTTGTGCAAGCTTGCCTTTAATTATTGTTGTGATCGTGAAGGCCTCGTTATTCCAAGGTTGAACGTGCCCTTCAAGACTGCTTCCTTGTGTGGTGTTGCGTCCACTTGTTCCTACAGCACTTTGGCCTGTTGCATCCACGCGAGCCTCTGAGTGAGGGCCACCATCTGCATAGTTCCTTTGACGTTGTCATACTGCTGCTGGAGTTCACGCGCCTCTGTCTCTAAGCACTTGATGTTGGGGTCCTCCTGTAGATTCGTGAGGACCTCAAATGACTCCTCCAACATTCTGGTGCAGTCTCTCATTGTACTGCTGATCTCGTCTAGTCCCGTTGTAATAGCGTTGGCGTGTTGTTCTTTTACTTCCGGAGGAGTAGATGGTTGTGCCTTCAGCCACAGCTCTGCGATCTAAGGTTTAGCTCCAGATGAACCTTTGTCACTTCCTCTTGCGCCTCGCACACCCATTCTGCTAGCATGTGGATGCGTGCATCTACTGATGTCTCTGTTGGGATGGCCAACTCAAGGACACCTTGACAAGCTTCAACCAGTACTTGTTCCAGCTGCCGATTTTGCGACACCACTTCATCGCACTGCAAGCTCAATTGTTCCATGTTGATCCTCTGCTCGCTTAGTACTTGCAGTGCGTGGCTCTCCCTAGCCCGCAGTTCTGCAGTAACCCCATCCTGTAGAACGTATAATGTCTCCTGTGGGAGTGTAGCCATGTTGATTCTAACGCCCTTCAGTGCAGTAATCATAGGCCTGTTGGCCTCATGTGTTGTCACTAGTGTCCCTTTCGACAGCACTATGTTATTTTTCACCTGAGCGCTCAACATCTGCTTTGCTGCAGTTGTCCCTACCGCGAGGCTGGTCAAAAGGGCACCAGCCTGAGGAGTGCACACTGGTAACTCCTGCATCTGTGCTCTGAGGGCCCCCAACATAATCTGGTTCTCCTGCATAAAATTCTGGAGGGCCTTGGAGGTGACATTGCGCACTATCTCGTCGATGTCATGCAAGTCACCCTCGGTAAGGGTGATTAGGGCAATAGACAACTTCGATACCTTGACCTTCTTACGCAGCTCCGTCCACTCAGTCAGGTGCTGGCACTTCAATTGTGTTGACGCAGTTTGTGGGTTTGCGTCTCCCTCCTCTTCCTCTGCTTTCTGTCCATGTGAAGGCAACTTTTGGCCCTCGCGGCTGCCTCCTGTGCTACTGCTGCTACTCTAGAATTTTTCTATTCAGTTGTTGTCTATGCAGTGTCCTACACCTCCTGCACTTGTACTACCACTGCCTCCTTCCTTCTTTTCTCTTCCAACTGTGCCATGCACAGTTTGGCCTCCTCTTTCTTCCTCTACGCTGTAGACTTCTCTATTTCGGTAGTTTCTAGAGTGTGGCACTCCGGTGGCCATGTCTCTAGTACGTCAAAGATAATGTTGTCCGAGGCTACAAAGGGTATCTCTCTCCATTTCTTGGTTGGGTCCTTGCGTGCTCTGATGTAGATACTGTGGAGGTCCACTTTAAACTCTCCAAAACTTTGCAGGCTATTGTAGACATTGGGTGATAACCGTGGCTTACGGTTGATCCCCATTTTGAGGTTCATCTCGATGAACACGTAGAATATCTTACTGTTGTGGATCTGGTTTGCATGCTTTGTGGCCCATAGTGAAGCATATTTCACGGCCTCTGGTAGATCCCTGTCAATTGTGGGGAACTGATTGTCCTCCAACAATTTCCTTGCAACGAGCACTATGGATAGTAGGAGCCATGCATAGTGGAACATTTTGCCTTGCTCCTGAGCCTCACGAAAATTCTCCAAGAATTCCTTGCAAAGGAACTCGAACTAGTTAAACTAGACCCCCTCCACGCATTACTCAGCAAGTGCTACCACCAGTGTGGGTACCTCATTTGTGTGGCACTTGTGCATAACCTTACCTGCCAGTATTTGGGTCGCCTCTTTTACTACTTTTTCGTTGATGCTAGATATGGCGTAGCCCCTCTTCTTCTTTTCTAGTTTATACTTCCTCTTCATGGCCTCTGCGATGGCCAGGTCACTGTTTTTCCCATCTGAGATATCTTCAGGGTCTCTCCTTTACATGGCAGTTGGGTGATGCGATGAATCAAGTGTTCTGTGATGAGAATGGGCTCCTCCAACCACAAACACCCACCATGCACGAGGCAGAGCAGCTTCCTGATGACAAAAACTATTATTGGGGTGTTGTGGAAATGTGGCACCCAAAGCAGGTTTAGTAGCCCTGCCTTTTCCACTCCGCGCAACCACTTTTGTGGCTCTAATTTGGTAACCCCCGTCGTGGTGTTCTGCTTAGGCTTCATTTGTTGCGCGATCTCAAGGCGAGGGAACTTCTTGTGGTCAGCGAGGTCCCAATCCTCAAATTTTAAGCTAGGCACCCATCCCAGGTGTGTGCCCTCAAAAATGATGTTTTCTAGGAGGAGTGGGGTCTAGAGAGAGTTCTTGCTTTCATCAAGATCCTTGGGCACTTTAGCCTTTCCCTTCCATGGGGGGATATAGGTGGGCAACTTTGTTGGAGGGTGCGCAGGCTCAATTTTCTCCTCCATGCCTTCGACCTTGTCTTCTTCGATGATAAATTCCTCTAGTTCTTCCTCCTCCTCGTCGGTTTCTATATTCACAGTTTTCCCCTTATCCTCCATCATCAGCCTGGTGCACAGTGGGTTTTGTGGGGACACACGTATGAGAACCATTGCTTTTTTTCCTTTCTTTGTTCTTGGCATGCGCGGTAGTTTATGGATTTTTTCCACAATCCCAACACCTTTAGGGGCATCTCCCATAGTCAGGGCCTACATGGCCTCTTCGGAAGTCATCTCTATAATTTCCATAACTTCCTCAGATGTTGCCATCGTGTCTGTCCAGAAATCTATCAATCTCTGAATCAGGGGCTTAATTAACACTCTGCATAGGTCAAACAGGGCTTTTCTCATGCTACACGGGGTATACAACTGCTCAATTCCCAAATGACCAAGTTTTGTTTACTGGGGCAGCCCTTTTTAATTTATAGAGCATTTTGAATTTGAATTCGACCGTTCCCCCCAAATCTAGTTCATTAATGCTCCCTTGGCAACAGATTTTCCCAAATCTTGACCATAAATCGTGTCTTAAATGCCTACTGCCCACTCCATTTGGTCTTAAGTCGAGCACCACCTCATGAATAGTGACTTGTTGGGAAATCAACACTCCTCCCAACCAAACGAAACCAGTCCTTAACGCTACATCTCCCTCTAAGTTGTTCCACCACTAGAATAGAATAGAGTTCTTTAAAGCAAAGACCAGTATGAAACTGGATATTCTTTTTGGTGACTTGGTGACTCGGTTTGACATTTAACTACTATGATTCCACAACACAATTCTATATATAGTTTATTCAATTACATTTTCCGTTGATTCTCTAGTCCCTTTTAGACATATACCTACTTTATTTTGATCAAAATGGTAACTATACTAGCACCATTATTTACAAAGCAAACATGATCAATAAATCATGTCTTAAACAACTAGTATTAAGCTAAGATACTTATCTTCTCCAGATTAATTAGGTTGCCATAGGAAATCAAGGGCGAGGGAGAATTCTCTTCCCAACCAACAAGAAAAGTAACATCGCTTATGCTACCCCCGAGCCACATCACTTTGAGGTGAGTTTCCATAGAAAATCAACACGGAGGGATACTGTTCTTCCCAACCAACGAGCAAAGTAACATCGCTTATCCTTCCCCCAAGCCACTTCACTTTGAGGTCAATTTCTCTTCTGGATAGAGACCCAACTAGGTCTATGTAGGGCTTATTTTCTCAGGTTTCACACATTCACCATTATGTTCAGGAAATTCCACTAGCCTTCCATAATCCTGCAAGGCAGCGTCCTGCCTACTCTCCACAACGTCATGTCTGAGAATTTCAACTCTTATTCCTCTTGATTGCCTCCTCTCGACAACATCATGTCTGAGAATTTCCACTCTTCTTCCTCTTGCCTCGGGTGGTTTTTACTCTCCTCATCCACTTGGCTCTCATTTCCCAAACTGAGATATTTATCTCTTGAGGAGGAGTAATTGGGGAGGACTAAATTATCATCTCTTCGAGTTATTTTCCATGGCTAACCTTAATAATCTTTGTTAATGTTATTAACATAATAAAATAGAATAAAATTAATAACCAAGTTCGCGTTAGGACTTTTTCTCTAGCTAACCTTAACCATCTTTGTTAATGTTATTAGCCTAATAAAATAAAATAAAATTAATAAAAGTTCACTTCAACCCTTTTTCTTAAATAATTAAAATTTCCATTTAAGATGTTACAAAATTATAAATTTCATTTAATAAAATAAATGAAAAAAAGATAAAAATACATTTTAAAAATAAATTTAAAAATTAAATTAAAAAGGATACAAATTGATAAAAAACAAAAATTAATAATAAATTAATATATTCAATAGGTATATAATTGTAATTCATTTGAATTTCAATGGTTAATCTATTTTAAAAAAGATAAAACTTTTCCTCAAAATTAAAAATTTATATTATACTTTATTAATTTATTTTTACTATCTATCCCAACATATGTGAAATTCTCGAAGTATTAAAAAGATACACACATTTGGAATTTTACTAACAATTATTTAAATAGTTTAACAATATTTTAAAATATATAAAAATAAATATTATAATATGTTTGGTAAATTCATAAATTTAATTAATATAAAAATAAAAAAAAAATATATTTTTCATTACTATAAATTTATTTTTCCTTTAAATTTACTAAAATTTAATTAAATAAGAATACATTTGATAATGATGATGGTGGTTAACGTCCAATGAGACTAAATTTTGGTCTATCAAACCTAAAGAAATGAATTATTTAGTTTGATTGAAGATCTAATATTTTTGATAATAAATCTTATATTTTAATAGACAAGATGTTATTACAGTGACAAATTTTAGCTAAAATTGAATTTTACATTATGAAAATATAGTGTTTTGGTGTTTGGTTCGATAACAAATAAAACATTTTTATATTTATTCTTTCAAATACAAATTCTCTCAAAATGGAAGTGAGAAGGTGAAAAGGTGAAGATGCTAACAACCCTTATAACTAGGGCAACCATATAAACACCTATAAGTATTAAAACACCTACCTCATGATACCTCTTACATAGCTAAAAAAATTAAAAATCATACAAATTAACTAAATTATAATTTTATTTTAAATTATTATTATTAATTATATAACTAATTAATATATAAACTAAATATATATACATTTAAAAAAACAAAACTATGAAGGTTCAACCCCACTTTACCATGGATATTTTTAACGTAAATAAGCTTTCTTAAAATACCATGATGAACGGGAAATGTGTTGACCTCAAAAATTCCGTTGTAGGTTTTAACCTTGTACATAAATTGATTGTGTACAAATTGTAAAAACAGAAAATAAACATTGGCAAGAGCATAAAACATAAAACATAAAATAGATATACACAAATATTTTTACCTCGATCTCAAAATTTAATTATATTCCTTTCAATGTTACAATACATATATATTCACAAATATTTTTCCTTGGATTTCATAATTTCATTATATTCCTTTCAATGTTACCCCAACCCCATTAAAGAAGAGCTCACTTGTGCTAAGTAGGAATGGACCTCTACATAATGGTCATAGATTGGACGAAACAATAGCTTGGTTTCACGAGTTTACCCTAGCCCCCATTGAAGAAGATCTCAAAAGAAGGAAGGGACGTCGTATAAGAACTACCTTTTGGGTATTGAGGTATTGGTAGAATTGGCTGATTGGGTACTAGATATCAGGCACACATATTAGTGTTTCAACAATCAGTACATGTACATAGTGAACCTTTACTAGCATATGAAATTTCTCTTAAGAAAAATTCTCCTAAATCGACATGAATGGGCAACATGAAGGGGCATAGAGAAGTCCTCCTTTCCATGGAGCATTCGACATGAATGGGCAACATGAAGGGGCATAGAGAAGTCCTCCTTTCCATGGAGCATTTTCATTGGTGGATGATAAACGATGGCACCACTAGAACACATCGAGAAGCACCTTCGCATCGCTTCCATTTTTGGCAGCTTATTCTTAGTCTCTTGCTAAATGGCTTGTTTCTAGATTTCCTATTTAATATCAGCTAAGGGACGTATTGTAACGTATGGATGGTAAACTTTAAATTCGTGGGAAGCTTATTTTCTTCTATCTCTTTTAAGAGAGTACAGTTTTAAGAGAATACACTTTTATATATAGTTTAATATTTCAAGTGACCAACCATTCTAAAACCTTCAATATTTTCATACAATATTTTTTTGTTTCTAAATAAATAAATAGAAATTTTACTGAGGAGAAAAAATAAAAAACAAAACCAAAAACACGCGGCTAAATAGTTAAGATTTTTTCTTGTTCGTTTTTGCATTACCAAAAAAATGCCAAAGCATAAGCAATTATTTTCCCTTTATAAATCCTGTGTCCCGTCTACAATAGATATACTTCTTGAGGTATGTTGAACCAAATACCAAGTGCAGGTTTAGCATTGCCGGGAAGTCCCAATTTGGAACACAAGGTATATACATTCTATCACGCTAGTGTGTAAAACCTCTCTTTGAACCTCTTTTCCTTTTTTGAAAATATAAAGGCATTTTCATACCAGCTTATATCTATTGTAATCACCTGCATAAATGGGTGTGCCAAGATCTTTTAAAGCTTAGAAGGTTTATGATGGGATTCATTGTTATTACAGTGACAAATTTTAGCTAAAATTGAATTTTACACTATGAAAATATAGTGTTTTGGTGTTTGGTTGGATAACAAATAAAGCATTTCTATATTTATTCTTTTCAAATATAAATTCTCTTAAAATGGAAGTGAGAAGGTGAAGATGCTAACAACCCTTATAACTAGGGCAACCATATAAACACCTATAAGTATTAAAACACCTACCTCATGATACATCTTACATAGCTAAGAAAATTAAAAATCATACAAATTAACTAAATTATAATTTTATTTTAAATTATTATTATTAATTATATAACTCATTAATATATAAACTAAATATATATACATTTAAGAAAAACTAAACTATGAAGGTTCAACCCCACTTTACCATGGATATTTTTAACGTAAATAAGCTTTCTTAAAATACCATGATGAACGGGAAATGTGTTGACCTCAAAAATCCCGTTGTAGGTTTTAACCTTGTACATAAATTGATTGTGTACAAATTGTAAAAACATAAAATAAACATAGGCGAGAGCATAAAACATAAAATAGATATACACAAATATTTTTCCCTCCATCTCAAAATTTAATTATATTCCTTTCAATGTTTTTTTTTTTTTTCTCGGTAAAAGACTATCTAGACTATTATATTATATTTACAGTGAAATTTTTACATCAGTTAAACACGCTGAGCATGGAAAGCTCCCACACGGGGGCTGTGTCTACAAAAATCCAACATTCTAAGGCTCCCTCGCAGGGGCAGCATCAGCTGGTTTCCCATAATCCTTTTCAGAATTGACTTCGTCTTGCGAGAGAGGCCCAACAGACAAAAAACAAAAGCGCTAAGGTGCAGCATTACGCTAATTAGACTCATGATTGCCCACGCAGGGGCGACTTTCTAAACTTGACTGTAGATTATGGCTGTCAGGCAACCAAATCTGATTCCACATGAACTCAACATAATCAAAATGCAAAATTGGATTACTCGGAATTGCTTCAATCCTGGGAACGGGCAGAGGGTGGACGGTGGCCTGCAAGAAGTGCCTCAGCCTCCTCACAGAGGCTTTTGTCCTCCACGACGCGTGCCCAGCCTTGTCCTTCTTCGACGCCTTCCCATCTCGCCCTCCACGTCTCCTCGGTGAAGCCCGGAGGAGCTGGCCCCAGTGATGGCGTGTGAACTTGCATAGGCTCCTTCCCCTTGCCTCCCACTTCCAACACAAGTAGCGCACCTGATGCTTCCCCTTCCTCTCCGCCTGGTGGCAAAGGTGGTGGCGCAGCCGCGTCTTCCACTTCTTCGGGCAATTTTGTGAACAGGATTGAGATGTGGGCGTTGATGCCCGCGTTCTCCGAGGTGCTGCCCAAAGAGAAAGTGACAGAGCCAAAGGCTGGAAGCCCCGTCTCTCCCTCACTCGCACTGCCAACCTCCACGTACTGTCGAGCCTGCAATGGTGTTGCTTTTGCCCTCCGATGGCAGCAACAGTGATGATGTTCCTCTCCTGCTGGGCGCCGAGAGGATGACCCTCTTCCTGGACCTCTCCTGCTCGGCTGCCGCTCTCGAGTCCTTGCCATGGAGCCGCCCAATTCCAAGACCTCTGCCAACTGAATGAAGACCCCGCAGTGCCCTGTGGGAGAATTCGAGGCCAGGGATGCCTCAAAGGCGCAAACCCCAGGTGAATAATGCCTTCGCTTCCATGCTGAGGGCCACCAACAGCTGATGCTGCAGCATTCCTCCACAGACCAGGCTTTGCCTGAGCGTCGAGTGTCCCCCCAGACCAGTTTCCCCTGCCCCTGCAGCAATTCTTGCTCCTCCTTGGAATGAAATGGCAATCCGCCATCCTGCATTTGAATGGGCAATTCGAGGTTATGGATCGAGCCCGCCTTAATGGCTCTCTGTGCTTCCTTACTGTCCCTCTGCTCGGCATTGAATGCCTGGAGCTCTGGCCATCCCCTTCTAAAACTTGACGGCGTATATCCATTAACACTTGTCGTTGGCACGAGGCAGCGCATGCTATGCATGTGTCTCGTCCTTTTGGGTCGTGCCCTCACCCGCATCCGGGAATATTCCTTTCAATGTTACAATACATATATATTCACAAATATTTTTCCTTGGATCTCATAATTTCATTATATTCCTTTCAATGTTACAATACATATATATATATACACGTCGAAGCATTGATAAGCCTCGACTCAATTTATTAACTCTGGATTAGAACATAATCGTAGTTCCATTTATTGTATCAACAAGCACCCCTCTAACCTCCATCTTTACACGTGGGGCTAGTCGTGGAAAGAATATAACACGCACCCAACACCCATGTGATTTATTCAGAAGAGACATGGTTAGCCATCATGAATGAAAGAAAGTTTTCATTCATAGAATACTATGATTGTTAATACCACATGCCCAAAAGATCATGAATCATGTTCATATGGCACATGTTTGTATAATGATTTTTTTTAATTAATCAATCTAATTAAAGGAAGAAAAAGAACATAACTAATTCTGAGATAAATCCCAACATTTTATCTATGACTAACTTGTTGATAGAAGGTTTGTTGACTTTTTTTAATTGAGGGCCTAGATTGATTGTCAAGGGAATATGCTAAGCATATGCTTAGTCTTAATTCTTATAACAACTATATTACAAAGTTTTTTAGGTTGCATTTACTTTTAATAAATTTAAAAATTTAAATTTGTGTCACGTGGTTCCCCACCTACCAATTTCCTAGAGATTTGAGATTATTCCAATTCTAATAAGTTCCTCCATGATAAGTTCCTGATTATTATTTATAACATTCATTTATATATAAGAAAGTATATAACAAATTATTTTCCTACGTCTTCAATAAGGTGCAAATAAATTCTATCCACTAGTGTTCAAAGATCAGATTGTGTGTGGACTACAAGTTGTGAATGCTACATCTCCTAATTAGATTAATAACAAAGTTTTTCATATCATATATAACAAGGCATTTTCCTATAATTGCTCAGATTGTGTGTGGGATGCAAGTTGTGAATACTACGTCTTCTTAGATTAATAACAAAGTTTTTCATACTATCTATAACAAGGCATTTTCCTATAATCATGGCAACAACTTACTTCCATGTTTGTTTTAGTAGTATCTAAACATACATATATTTGTACCGAGGTGTCTATAATGACAAATTTAACATGGACAATCTCTATGAGAAGTTTGGACATTTGATATTAGATCACGAGGCTAACTTAGGACTCACGAATATGTGTAGCCACACAAATGAGGAGCACAAGGTTTGACCCGCTTATGCCACAAATCTCCACGAGATCAATTATGTGTTCGCTATAAATTTATTAATTGAGTGTTTTTTAGGTGTTAATGATTTGAAGTCTTGCTCTATGGAATATTTTTTTACTTTTCAAATTGAAATGTATAAAAGTAGCTGAGGGATGAATTTGGGTTGTCTTAGGTTTAATGTGTAGGATTAGTGTAGAATTAAGTAAAGTAACATGAATGAATTTGTACTCTAATATTAATTAGCAATCATTCAATAACAAATTTTCAAATTGCAAGTTGATCTTATTTATTTTTCTTTAAAGATCAATATTATCTATTTTAATCACAAACCTAAGAAGTATTTAGAGTGATATAATTTATTCTTGTGTAATTTTTTTTTTAAATCTAAAATTTGGAAAACCTTGTTTGCATCTCATAGATAAAATTAACAAAAAGATATAGACCAAATATAAAATAATAACATTGCTTGAAATTATTAAAAATGTTTTCACCATGAAAATTTATTGCTTCTCATTGTAGATATTAGTTGACATTGAAATATTTTACTTAATATGGGATTGAAATATTTTAGTTATGAAGTACATTGTTTATTTTAATAAGTTCCATGTTAAGTTCCTCCATGATTAATAAATTATGAAATTTGGAAATTATGGTTGATGTTTTGAAATGTATTATTATTATTTTTTTTGGAATGCATTATATTGTAAATTGATTATATCTAAAATAGATGGAGTAAAAATTTAAACTTGGTTTTTATTTTTTAATTTTATAAACAATTTTGGAAATATATCATACATTAAAAATTGTATATTTATAGATTTTAAATCCCATCAACAATGTTTCACATGTTATTATATATAATATATATATATATAATATATATATATATATAAATCACTATCTAATTATTCGATTTTCTTTGAATATTTTGCACAATATTTTGAATTTTCTTTTCATTAAAAAACTATAAAATAATAATTTATAAACCATTTAAATTTAAAATAATAATTGGTCAATAGTGGTATATATATGAACTTTATATGGAAGAAGGTTAGTTGATTCTTTTCTTTTAATTGAGGGCCAAATTTATTTTCAAGGGAATATGCTCAACATATGCTTAGTATTAATACTTATCAATGACCGTAGTGTATTATAGATTTTGTTAGGTTGCATTGACTTTTAATAAATTCACAAAATTAGGTTGGCTTCGTGTCCAACAATTTCCTAGGGATTTGAGATTATTCCAATTCTAAAAAGTTCCTCCATGTTAAGTTCATGGTTATTATTTATAAAATTCATCTATATATAACCAAATTTTATTTAGCAATATGGTTCATTACTTTTAATAAATTTAAAAAAATTAGATCTGTGCCACGTGGCTCCCCACCCACCAATTTCCTATGGATGTGAGATTATTCCAATGCTAATAAAATCCTCCATGATATTTCCTCATTAAAATTTATAACATTAATTTATATATATGAAAATATATAACAATGTATTTTCCTAGGTCACCATATATAACAACATATTTTCCTATAATCACGGCAACAACTTCCTTTTTTTTTTTACTAGTATTTGAACATACATATAGGAAAGTGGGCTACAAGTTGTGAAAGCTACATCTTCTTCGATTAATAACAAAGTTTTCCATACTTTATATAACAACCTATTTTCCTATAATCCTAGCAACAACTTTTCATACCATATATAACAACGTATTTTTCTATAATCGTGGCAACAACTTACTTCCTTATTTGCTTTACTGGTATTTGAACATACATATATTTGTAAACTCCTATAATCCTGGAAACAACTTTCCATACCATATATAACAACATATTTTCCTATAATCGTGGCAACAACTCACTTCCTTGTTTGCTTTACTGGTATCTTAACATACATATATTTGTAGGCTGCCACGGGTATCTGATAGAGGTAAATTAACATGAAAAACCTCTATGAGAAGTTTGGGTATTAGATGTGTGCGATAGAGGAAAGTTTAACATGGAAAACCTCTATGAGAAGTTTTGGCATTTGATATTGGATTCGAGAGGTATATGTGTCCCGCACAATCAGGAGGATAAGGTTTGACTAACTTATGGGACAAATCTCCATGAAATCAATTATTTTTCTGCTATAAATTTAGTAAGTGAGTTTAGATGTTAATGATTTGAAAGAGTGCTCTAAGAAATATTTCTTTACTTTTCAACTAAGAACACATTAAAGTAGTGGTTTTCAGTGTAGGATTAGTGTAGAATCAGGTAAAATAACACGAATGAATTTGTGCTCTAAAATGAATTAGCAATCATTAAATAAAAAAAATCAAATTGCAAGTTGATATTATTAGTTTTTTCTTTAAATATCAGTATTGATATCTAGGAATTGTTTAGAGTGATATAATTTCTTTTTGTGTAATGTTTTTTTAAATGTAAAATTTGAATAAAAAATGTAGCCAAAAAATAAAAACATGAAGTAAAAATATAAAATTGGGATTTTTTTTTTTAAATTTAAATATCAATTTTTTGAAATATATCAATATTAAAAAAATTTAAATTTATAGATTTAAAATTCCATCCATAATGTTTCACATGTATTTTTTTTAAATTTAATATATTGAAATGAGATTATAGTAAATGAATTTATGAATTTACAAATGCTTATTTCATTTCATTTTTTTATATGAATTTATTTTTGAAAAATTCAGTATATTTTATTCATTTGTTTTTAAGATTTTACACTATATTTTGAATTTTTTTTCCATTAAAAATATTATAGAATAATAGTTTATAGAGTGTTTAAATTTAGAATAATAATTTATAAATAGTTAAATTCCTTGCATTGCTTAAATGTTAGCATTCATGATGTATGTGATATTTCTAACGAAATAATTCGAAAGAGATTCGAGTATGAAATTTTTAGTGGCATATGGTTGTGCAAAAGTCAATCCAAGGGAGCATTATGACAAACATTGTTGCAACATGACAATTTATCTAATAATCATTATGTCAATGTTACATTGCATTTTAATTTATTCAATGTGGTATCTTAAAGTTAATAAACCCAAGGGATTGATACTATAAAAGAAAGGGTTTTAGTATTAATCCCTCGTGTTTATAATAATTTTTTTTTTTGTTATCTAGCTGAATCGGTAACAGTGGTGGTATCATACTCGCATTACATGGGGTCGAATCCCAAACGCTGCCACTATAACAGCTAGGAGGAACCGCTCAGCCAGCAAGGAATGACCCCTTAGGGTAAGACAAGACTTGAACCTGTGACCTGCATAGCGGCACGAATGACTTAGCAGACCGTTTGCTGACCATGAGACCAAACCCCTTCGGGCCCTCATGTTTATAATATCAATCCCTTGGGCTTATTAATGTCACTGTTCATATTCATAGGGTATAATATTATTCCTAGGGTTTATAATATTACTCCTATGATTTAATATAAATCCCTTGGGTTTACAATCATGATCATCCATGATCAACGATGGTTAGAGAGTGTGGAGAGTGTGAATGGTCTTGATCATTCCTGTTATTTTCAATTGGTGCAACTTTTGTTATGAGTGTGTTTTGGAAAAGGCTAGCATTCAATAATTGTGTTATGGTGGAGTGTTTAAAGTTGAAATTCATATGAACTACATTTAAATTGTTGTTTGAATTTTATTAAATGTTTATTTCATAATTACTTCATTATTATTTATTAAATGATTATTAAATAATTTATTGAATGGTTATTAATATATTGTGTTATTATATATCTTTATTTATTTATTATTATTGTTATTATAACTAATTAGAACTATCAATATTTATATAATAGTAATAATATTAGTAATAACTAGTATTTATATAACAGTAATAATATAATATTAATTAGTATTAATTATGGTTCTTATATTTTAAATTATTATTATTGATAATAAACATTAATTCTAATATTTTGATAATTGATATATGTGTTTGATATGGACCTATCTGTGTTTATCAACAACATTTATTAATGTGGTTGTGCTAGTTTATAAACAATTTAATTCCTTCTATTGCCTTATAGATTTAAAACTTCATCTAAAATGTTTCACTGGTTATATTCTTAAAAAAATTAATATATTCAAATGAGATTATAGTAAATGAATTTATAAAATTTAAATTTTTTACTTAGTTTCATTTTATTTTATATGAATTTATTTTTCAAAAATTCATTATCTATTATTCATTATTCTTCAATTTTTTTTTAAGATTTTGCATTATATTTTAAACATGTTTTTTTCACTAAAAAGTACTAAAAAATAACAACTTATAAACCATTTAAATATAAAATAACAATTTAATTCCTTGCATTGCCTAAATGATAGCATTGATGATGTATGTCAAATTTCTAATGAAATAATTAGAAAGAGATTTGAGTATGACATTTTTAGTGGCATGTGGTTGTGCAAAAATCAATCCAACGTGGAATTATGACAAACATTGTTGCAATGTGACAATTTATGTAATACTCATTGTCCTAACGTTACATTGTATTGCAATTTATTCAATGTCAACTCTAAAAATTAATAAACCCAAAGTATTGATATTATAAACACAAGGGTTTTAGAATTAATCCATTGGGTTTATAATATCAATCCATTGGGTTTATTAATCTAAGGGTTCATATTCCTAGGGTATAATATTATTCATAGGGTTTATAATATTACTCTTAGGGTTTAATATAAATATCTTGGGCTTACAATCATGATCATCCATGGTCATAAAATGGTCATGATCATTATCTTGTTGATTTGAATTGGTGGACTTTTTGTCATCCATATGGGTGTGTTTTTGAAGAGGCTAGCGTTCAATAACTCACTTCTCGGGGAGTACTTAAAGTTGAATTTCCTATCAACCACATTTAAATCTTGTTGATTTGAATTGGTGGAATTTTTGTCATCCATATGGGTGTGTTTTTGAAGAGGCTAGCGTTCAATAACTCACTTCTCGGGGAGTACTTAAAGTTGAATTTCCTATCAACCACATTTAAATCTTTATTTGATTTTTATTAAATTTTATTTCATAATTACTTCATTATTATTTATTAAATGATTATTAATATAATTGTTGTTATTATTTTTAATTATTATTTATTTAAGTATATTACTAAATAAAATTAAGTAAGTTTTAATGTAATAGTATAATATTAATATTATAATATAAATTATTGTTAATATGGTTTGTGTATTTATATTATTATTATTGATAATAACATTAATAACATAAATTCTTAATATTATTGATAATTGATATATGTGCTTGATATGAGTCTATCCCAGTTTATCAACCACATTTTTAATATTATTGATAATTGATATATGTGCTTGATATGCGTCTATCCCCATTTTTCAACCACATTTATTAATGTGGTTCAATGGAGGTTAAATTCTTACTTCTCATTTTCCATTACCACTAAGAATATTCGATGAAGGTTAATCTTACCATCCACCTAATAATTATCAATAATTGATTTAAAATTGTGGAAATCCTTTTCCAAAATACACACACCTATGGATGTAATTATAATTAGCACAACCATATAAATTTAATGGTAGGTTAATGCTAATAGACATCAAAATTTACCTCATCTCACATTGGTAAATCTTAGACTTTTGTGATCCATATTGATAATAAGTTTTCCTTTAGGATTAATCACATTGTATAGATAAGATCATAACATTGTAGAGATAAGTTTGTTTTTCGAATTAATTTCACATTGTCAAAATTTTAAAAATCATAATAACTAATTAAATTGTAACATTATTTTAAACTATAAAACAAGATTCTTAAATATGAAGATTCACTCCCACAAAATAATAAAAAATCTTAATATAGAGATATGCTTTGTTACAATATTATACTTCAATACCATAGCTTATTAATACTATAGGTTCAAAAAACATAAATCATATCCATATGGCACATGTTTATATGACATTTTTCTTAATTCATTAACTTAATTAAAAGAAGGCAGAGAATAATTACTTTTAAAATAAATATCAACCTTTCATTTGTAAAAATTACTAAAAATATTTTATAATATCCTTGGAGGTTAAATCTCTCTTATCTACCTAATAATTATTGATAACCAAATCAAAATTTTAAAAAATATATTCCAAAATATCATTATCCATCTATAAATTAAATGAAAATTAATACTACCTATTTAAAAAGTGAAATAATAAATAATAAAAAATACAAAGTTTAATGATCTCCCTATTGAATAGCGTAAATTCAAAATTTCAAAACTATTAGTCATTTTATTGTATTTATTTAATAATAATATTTATAATATTTTTATTTTTAATTTTTATTCTAATTAATATAATATTTAAATAAAATTAAATTATTTTCTTAATTAATTGTAATAATTGATAATATTATTGTTAAATAATATTTTATGATTATTATTATATTATATAGTTATTAAGTTTCGGAAAAGTAATTTAATTGGTGATCGAGGTAATTGAAAATTTGTAAAATCTAAAAATTCAAAGTTTAAATTTCTAGTTTATGATTTAATTTAGAGAGAAAAAATAAGTCATAAACCCCAAAAATTACTAACAACAATGTTTCAAGCTAGTTACTAGATTCTAAAATAAAAGAATTATACAATTATTTATTTATAAAGTATTGCTATTATTAAATATAATTATTGATATATCAAAGAGATTTAGAACAGTCGTTGAAGTTGTTAAGGCGTTCTGTAAGCAAAGGTCACTGGTTCTAATTTCGCCGATACCAAAAATCCAGTATGGTTTCCGCTGGTACAGCTCAGGCTAGGTGCAATCCCCGAGTGACTTTGACGGCTTAGATGCCCTCGAGTCATGGCCTCTCAACCACAGAATAAACGTGATTTTCAAAATTCACCCACTTATCAATCAAAAAAATATAATTATTGATATTGATTTCATTTATTTTGAGTTATTCTATTGTTTTCTTTTTCTTTTTCGGGTTTATGATCTATAAAACTTATGCACAAATTAAAAACTATGAATTTCCATGCCACTTTCCAATAAAATCGCTTTATGGAAATAAAGTGTTAATCCATTATTATTTTGTGATAAACTTTTAAAATATTGCCACTCTCATAATTTTACACGGAATATAAAACTGCCAGAAATAATGGTTTCTGGTTATTGTGCTCCTGAATATTGGAATGACCCATTTCATAGCAAAGCCTGAGCATTCGAATATGTGATACTGTCACTGTAATGAACATTGCGATTCTCCATTACAAATGAAGATGAATGCTAGGTATGATGTGTGGCTGAAGTGCTCAATTAGTCTATCCACTATATAACCTCGTCATTTTGTGTTGCATTTTATTGTTCTGTCTGCGTGTGTCTGTCGACATGCCTACTGAGCTTCTTAGAGCAATGCGGTCGAGCTTAAATAAAGCTACGGAGTCCAGAGCAAATGAGAGGAAGAGCTTGTCATCGGCACTGGAGAGGGTGTTGGCTAGCCCTGGCGTCAAGAACCGGAAAGTGACGGCACTCCGGTCATCGTCGCAGGAAGCCATCGTGAAGCTCGGTGCCTCGGGCGATCGAGTCGTGTATGCGAATCCTTGCAAGGCGAAGATGCAACTTAAATACACCGCTAACATCAGAATGAATTTAACGACGTTCGATTCCATCGAAGAAGTCGCGAAAATCAAGAAGTTCCACCCGCAGTGTTCGTTGTTGCCTAGTGTAAAGGTGCCCGATAATGACGCCAATGCCGCGCGGTGCCCGCTGGGCCGCGGAAAGTACGGATCCCTGTCCGAGGAAGTCGAGCCATTGATGCGGGCAGCGCAGCAGTCGGGCTTGGACGTGGTCGGCGTTTCGTTTCACGTCGACAGTGGTGTGCAGCGCTCTTCTCGACTCTACGCCACTGCTGTTGGGGTCGCTCGTGGAGTCTTCGACTTGGCTGCCCGACTCAGGTTTCCCAAACTTGGTGTTCTTAACATTGGATGTGGTTTCACCGCGCGACCGACATTTACAGAGATCGGGATACCCTTCGAATTGCGTTGAAGACGTATTTCCCAGGTGAAAAGGCGGTCTCAGTAATCGGTGAACCGGATCGATATTTTGCGAAATCCACGTTTTTCCTGGCCACCAAGGTGATAGGGAAACGGGTGAGAGGGGAAGTGGTAGAGTATTGGATCAACGATGGGGTCTACAGCTCCATGATTTGCCTTTTCCATGGAAAATCTGAACTCATTAGTGTGTTACCTCTGGCCTGCAAATCCCACCCTCGTAATATTCGCTGTACAGGACTGCCCAAGTATCGATCAAGTGTGTATCTACTATCGACAGACCTGTGAAGATGTAGATATTGTGCTCAGCAATTACATGTTGCCAAATGTGGGCGTGGGTGACTGGCTTGTTTTTCCCAACATGGGTGTTTACACCAACGCCACCAGTTCAAATTTGCGCACTTGCAACTCCTGCATCTGTGCTCTGAGGGCCCCCAACATAATCTGGTTCTCCTGCATAAAATTCTGGAGGGCCTCGGAGGTGACATTGCGCACTATCTCGTCGATGTCGTGCAGGTCACCCTCGGTAAGGGTGATTAGGGCAATAGACAACTTCGATACCTTGACCTTCTTACACAGCTCCGTCCACTCAGTCAGATGCTGGCACTTCAGTTGTGTTGACGCAGTTTGTGGGTTTGCGCCTCCCTCCTCTTCCTCTGCTTTATGTCCATGTGAAGGCAACGTTTGGCCCTTGCGTGCCTTCGCGGCTGCCTCCTGTGCTACTGCTGCTATTTTAGCATTTTTCTATTCAGCTGTTGTCTATGCAGTGTCCTGCACCTCCTGCACTTGTACTACCACTGCCTCCTTCCTTCTCTTCTCTTCCAACTGTGCCATGCACAGTTTGGCCTCCTCTTTCTTCCTCTATGCTGTAGACTTCTCTATTTCGGTAGTGTCTAGAGTGTGCCACTCCGGTGGCCATGTCTCTAGTACATCAAAGATAATGTTGTCCGAGGCTACAAAGGGTATCTCTCTCCATTTCTTGGTCGGGTCCTTGCGTGCTCTGATGTAGATACTATGGAGGTCCACTTTAAACTCTCCAAAACTTTGCAGGCTATTGTAGACACTGGGTGATAACCGTGGCTTACGGTTGATCCCCATTTTGAGGTTCATCTCGATGAACACATAGAATATCTTACTGTTGTGGATCTCGTTTGCATCCTTTGTGGCCCATAGTGAAGCATACTTCGCAGCCTCTGGTAGATCCCTGTCAATTGTGGGGAACTGATTGTCCTCCAACAATTCCCCTGCCATGAGCACTATGGATAGCATGAGCCATGCATAGTGGAACATTTTGCCTTGCTCCTGAGCCTCGCGAAAATCCTCCAAGAACTCCTTGTAGAAGAACTCGAACTAGTTAAACTAGACCCCCTCCACGCATTACTCATCAAGTACTACCACCAGTGTGGGTACCTCATTCGTGTGGCACTTGTGCATAACCTTACCTGCCAGTATTTGGGTCGCCTCTTTTACTACTTTGTCGTTGATGCTGGATATGGCGTAGCCCCTCTTCTTCTTTTCTAGTTTATACTTCCTCTTCATGGCCTTTGCGATGGCTAGGTCATTGTTTTTCCCATCTGAGATATCTTTAGGGTCTCTCCTTTGCATGGCAGTTGGGTGATGCGATGAATCAAGTGTTCTGTGATGAGAATGGGCTCCTCCAACCACAAACACCCACCATGCACTAGGCAGAGCAGCTTCCTGATGACAAAAACTATTATTGGGGCATTGTGGAAATGTGGCACCCAAAGCAGGTTTAGTAGCCCTGCCTTTTCCACTCCGCGCAACCACTTTTGTGGCTCTAATTTGGTAACCCCCGCCGTGGTGTTCTGCTTAGGCTTCATTTGTTGCGCGATCTCAAGGCGAGGGAACTTCTCGTGGTCAGCGAGGTCCCAATCCTCAAATTTTAAGCTAGGCACCCATCCCAGGTGTGTGCCCTCAAAAATGATGTTTTCTAAGACGAGTGGGGTCTGGAAAGAGTTCTTTCTTTCATCAAGATCCTTGGGCACTTTAGCCTTTCCCTTCCACGGGGGGATATAGGCGGGCAACTCTGTTGGAGGGTGCGCAGGCTCAATTTTCTCCTCCATGCCTTCGACCTTGTCTTCTTTGATGATAAAGTCCTCTAGTTCTTCCTCCTCCTCGTCGCTTTCTATATTCATAGTTTTCCCCTTATCCTCCATCATCAGCCTGGTGCACAGTGGGTTTCGTGGGGACACACGTACGAGAACCATTGCTTTTTTTCCTTTCTTTATTCTTGGAATGCGTGGTAGTTTAGGGATTTTTTCCACAATCCCAACACCTTTAGGGCCATCTCCCATAGTCAGGGCCTACATGGCCTCTTCGGGAGTCATCTCTATAATTTCCATAACTTCCTCAGATGTTGCCATCGTGTCTATCCAGAAATCTATCAATCGTGGAATCAAGGGTTCAATTAACGCTCTGCATAGGTCAAACAGGGCTTTTCTCATGCTACGCGGGGTATACAACTGCTCAATTCCCAAATGACCCAGTTTTGTTTACTGGGGCAACCCTTTTTAATTTATAGAGCATTTTGAATTTGAATTCGACCGTTCCCCCCAAATCTGGTTCATTAATGCTCCCTTGGCAGCAGATTTTCCCAAATCTTGACCATAAATCGCTTCTTAAATGCCTACTGCCCACTCCATTTGGTCTTAAGTCGAGCACCACCTCATGAATAGTGACTTGTTGGTAAATCAACACTCCTCCCAACAAAACGAAACTAGTCCTTAACGCTACGTCTCCCCCTAAGTTGTTCCACCACTAGAATAGAATAGAGTTCTTTAGAGCAAAGACCAGTATGAAACTGGATTTTCTTTTTGGTGACTTGGTGACTCGGTTTGACATTTAATTACTATGATTCCACAACACTATTCTATATATAGTTTATTCAATTACATTTTCCATTGATTCTCTTGTCCCTTTTAGACATATACCTACTTTATTTTGATCAAAATGGTAACTATACTAGCACCATTATTTACAAAGCAAACATGATCAATAAATCATGCCTTAAACAACTAGTATTAAGCTAAGATACTTATATTCTCTAGATTAATTAGGTTGCCATAGGAAATCAAGGGCGAGGGAGAATTCTCTTCCCAACCAACGAGAAAAGTAACATCGCTTATGCTACCCCCGAGCCACATCACTTTGAGGTGAGTTTCCATAGAAAATCAACACGGAGGGATACTGTTCTTCCCAACCAACGAGCAAAGTAACATCGCTTATCCTTCCCCCAAGCCACTTCACTTTGAGGTCAACTTCTCTTCTGGATAGAGACCCAACTAGGTTTATGTAGGCCTTATTTTCTCAGGTTTCACACATTCACCATTCTGTTCAGGAAATTCCACTAGCCTTCCATAATCCTGCAAGGCAGCATCCTGCCTACTCTCCACAACGTCATGTCTGAGAATTTCAACTCTTATTCCTCTTCATTGCCTCCTCTCGACAACATCATGTCTGAGAATTTCCACTCTTCTTCCTCTTGCCTCGGGTGGTTTTCACTCTCCTCATCCACTTGGCTCTCATTTCCCAAACTGAGATATTTATCTCTTGAGGAGTAATTCGGGAGGACTAAATTATCATCTCTTCGAGTTATTTTCCATGGCTAACCTTAACAATCTTTGTTAATGTTATTAACATAATAAAATTAAATTAAATTAATAACCAAGTTTGCTTTAGGACTTTTTCTCTAGCTAACCTTAACCATCTTTGTTAATGTTATTAGCCTAATAAAATAAAATAAAATTAATAAAAGTTCACTTCAACCCTTTTTCTTAAATAATTAAAATTTCCATTAAGGATGTTACAAATAAAGTAAATATTCATTTAAATAAAATAAATGGAAAAAAATGGGTAAGAATAACCTTTTAAATACTAAAAATAATTTAAAAATTATTAAGAATTATAAATTATATCATATAATAATTTAATATAATATTAATATAGTTCACATAAGTATATAATGTAAATTCATTTGATTTTCATGGTTACTATTTAAAAATCACTTTTTTTCTCAAATTAAATAATTTATATTTATATTAATTTTGTTTATTTTACTATGGAGTTGTCTATAATGCGACTTTTTGAGATTCCTGTGACGAAATCCGGCGGAAAAAATGAGGTTAAATCTTGATTTTTAAGCAGTTAGAATGGTTTTTTAACTGCATATTTGGATTCAGCGCCTTGAAAACCCCTGGGAGCCATTGATTGTGCAGAAACTAGCTATCAAACTTGGGATTCCAATGAATTGCTGCCGGATTTTGACCGGAAAAATCCGCCGGAAAAGCTTTCAAAA
>APFE030346966.1:0-102724 GCA_000404065.3 Pinus taeda
GCATCAAAAGAAAAATGAATGATGGGTTTGCAAGTCTAAGTGCACCCAAATCAAAAGAAGAAAAAATGCTAGGTAAGCAGGCTGGGTAGGTAGTTCTGAGGTTGCTGAATCCTAATTACTGATCAGTTCCAGACTTTCAGGTGTCATCTCATTCAGGACACAATCAGTAAGAAGTTCTATGCAAGAAGCTCAAAAGAGGTATAACTAACTCCCCTTCTCAGCTTTCCCCAATCATTAACTAACTTCCCCAAGAGAGGTCAAGATCTGCTTGACTCCTCTTAAGTTCAATCATTTTCATAACACTAGCTTGAGTAAATATCTGCTTCACTCAAAGTTGTTCCAAACTTTCTCTAAAGAATGGTCCTACCCCCTTGTAGCAGCCTAAGCTCTCCTGAACTTAGCGCTTTCTTACCACCTCCATATTAACCACTAACATTATTATTTAGCTCCCTATATTTCCCCATCCCCTTACTAATATTAAGTAAATATCCCCTATATACATATCCCTCCCCCTGGTTGAAAAATAACCATAAGTACCCCCGGGAATTGCTCAGTTTACCAGAAACTAAGCAAGAACCCTTGATCTCCAAAACATCTCCCAGATACAGTGGACTCCTTCCAGAGTATAAAAATCCTCTGAGGTAATCGGACCCCTTCCGAAACCTCAAAATGCCCTTAACACCCACCTACTTACTCTTTCCGCCCAAAATTTACACTCTGCAGAACCTTAAAGCCAGGTCACATCGCAACATCGTACTTTCCCCTCCATGCCAGTTATGACCCATCCGGAACCACCCGACGCGATATCACGATATCGACGGTCGGCGGTCGCAAGCACCAAATGCCCAACATAAGCACCCTCCGCTCCCTGCCGATGCAACATTGCGATCGCATCGGAGCTAATTCATCGCATTTCCCCCAACATCAGCACCTCACCATGTCATTCTGTACCAGGGACCCACCACTGCTGACATCGTTCGCCGTACAACCGATGTCATGCTGACATCAATAGCCAGAAAGCCGAAACTTCGCACAGGAAGAAAAATCGCAGTTCGGAGCTCCATAACAAGAAACAGATGCAGTTTTCAATGCGTGATAGCGCAAAGCGCTAGTTGTGCATCGCTACGGGAAATAGGCCGTTTCAAGGAATCTTCGGGGAATCTTTTGATTTCTTAGCCCCTTGTGCGCCGAAAAGCCCGAAAATCGCCCGATCGTGCCAAAATGATCCGATTCAAAGACAACAGTAGATCAATGACAGAGTTTAAAGTGTTTCAGATCAAATCATCAGGCGTCAAACATGTCAAAGAGTATCAGTCGACGGCGGAAGCCATCAATGTAGCGGAAAAGAGTATCAGTGAAAATCTTGAGCAGCGGCCCGAAGCAGGAGAACATTTAATATCTTCCAGCAGATTCATAGAAAGAGGGCGAAGCCACCTGAAGCTCTCAAATCATAATTATTACACGTTTAACTCACACCAAAGTAGAACTGCAGTTCCCAAAGCACAATCATTCTGGCAGCACCGCATCTAGCCCCCAAGGGCCACATTGTTACCTTTTCTGATTCAGCTGCCCCAAGCACAGCCAAAAGATTTACTTGCATTTAATTCCAGCAAGACTTAGATTTTTTGAAAAGTTTTATAGCAAACCTGTTTAGGTCGGTTGTAATGATGTCTTTCCGATATTTTTGCCTATAAATACCACCCTGAACAATGTTGTGAGGGGTTGGTTGGTTGGTAGTAGTAGTTGGTCAGTTTTCCTTTCCAGCATTTTCTCCGAACAGAGACTCGCACTGTAACTGTTATAATTTCCATAATCAAAGATTGCTGAAAGCATGGATTGCGAAACCACTTGATGTTTTCTCTTGGCCAAGGAATGATTACGGAATTCCTGTGTCTCTACATGATCCAATAAGTGTTTCTCCCCTCTATTTACTTTTATGTTTTTTACCACCGTTCCGCCTTCTAAATTGTAGAAAAAAAGAATAGCTTAAGATTTGTTTCGGTACACCTTAAGTTCAATTTCTGCGTTTCTCGATGTTTTCTTCAGAAATAGTTATGAGCATGTATACTTAAATGATGTTGTTTACGCTGTTTCTTTCACATATGAGTGCATGTTTAGGAATTCTTAATTGCTCCTGGATCCCATTCATCCATTTCTCCTCTCCTTCAGCATGATGAAATGATTCTCCTTTGCCTTTCATCCCTGATGTTCATTCCATACTTTCAGCAGACTAATAATTGTATCCTGTCTGGCTATCCCGCTCCGTATACCCTTGTGACCAAGAAAACGCTTGCAAGCCTCAATCTGTGACTCCATGCCCAATGGTTCGAAACTTATCACACCTTACCTTGCCTCTTTGTTCGAGAATCCTACCTTCCATCCAATCACAAACAACACTCCCTTGAAGCTAGAAAGCTAGCCTAAAATCATCAACAGAAGTTGAATCACAAGGAGAGAGCCCTCTCTGATTGCAGGTGGGCTAGAACCTGCAATCCAAAGATTGGTTTGTGGTTACCTCGGCCGTATCCCTATTAGGAGCCTAGGGACAACCTGAGTGATAACACACCTCATGGTCGAACATCACAAAACCATTATCAGATTGGTGTCCTTCTAAGCCTTCCAAGGCTTCCAGAGCATTTCTTCCAACTAAGGCTTCCAGGACTAGTAACTCAATTCACAACTTTTATTGGGCTTCCAGAGCATTTGTCCAAACAAGGCTTCCAAGACTAGTAACTCAACCCAAGTTGTCCTGACTTTTGGTACATTTAGAGGCTCTGTAGTTTCATTCTTAGATCAAGACCAAGATGTAGCAATAAAGCAAGTTCTTAGTTTTTTCTCCAACCACGAATTTTAGGAACTAATAACTCAACCCAAGTTAAGGAAACATGAGAACCAACCAAGAAAAAATGATGAAAGTAAACCCACAATCACCATGGCTATCCAGGAAATGGCAAGGCTAGGCAATCCACTATCAATCTAGGAAATCTTCCATGCCAATGAGAGATCACAACCAAGAAACCACGTGCATGTCCCATGCATGATGTAGTTTCTTATCCCAATTCCTTCTAGCCCTTTCTTCCTCATCCTTTTCATTCTTGGTCCAAGAATCAAGGTATGCTAGACCCAACAAGACTTCTCCAAGAAAAATCTAAGTCTCCAAGAGTATGTGAGAGATAGAGAATAGAAGAGAGCTCCAACACTGAACTGACAAAAGGTTACCAACTGATGCTCACAAGAATTTTTATGAATGAGGTCTCTATATTCTTCATTTTCCATTATTTTCCTTCATTTTCCTCCTCACTTGAAACCTGTGATCTTTCACCTTCCTTTTCTCCTAATTTCCTTTACTTTCATAAATAATTGGGCTAGAAATGCCATTTTACCTTTCCAAAGCCTTAGCCATTGACTTTGCCAATTTCCTTACCCATAAACAATCACAAGTGATCCCCATCACTAGGATTTTTCCCAACATTTAGCTTGGAATAAGTGTCCCATTATCCGTGGTTAATATGTTTCCTTTAATTACTTTTATTACATGGAATTTTCACCGGGGGTATTACATGGATAGTCATGAATGACAGTAACTTGTTGTTGTATGCATTGTGGCCATATGCATGATGAGTATGCTTATTGCCTTAATTTCATGATGTTATATGCACCGTGTTAATTAGATTGGCTTGTGTAGATGGTTATGGTTACGATATTCATGTATGAGTTGACATATTTGTGATATTGTGTTGTAATAATCTAGACTAACTATGCATATGTGATTATTATGCATGAATGAAAAATTTTTATGAGCTTATGATGTGAACATGTTAGCTAGTTATTATCATGGATATCATGACCTTATTTATGTTTGAGTTTATTTTTCGTGAATTTATATCATGCTAATCTAGATTGATTGTGTAAACACAATAGCCTCCCCTAAGATACATTAAGGTATGAGTTTGCTTATGTCGTTTATTTGGTGTTTGAATGTTTGATTATGTCGTATATTGGGTATTTGACCATTTGGTGTCTATTATTTCATCTATCTATTCTTTGGATGTTTGATTACTTCCATGATATGAGTACGTGTCTATAATATTGCATGAAGGAATGACTTTGTTTTAATACAGTTGTACTAACACTTACGTGTTGAGAAAATTGATATGCGCTTGAGTGTAAGTAGGTGTTAGTTGTATTAGTATGATTAATGACTGTTATTTGATTATGACATGGTTGACAGTCTTGGAAAAGGTTGATTTCAATTAATAGATATGTTATTTTGATCATTTGAACATGTGGCTGACATGTGTAAATAGATGCAAGGAAACATGCTTGGTATAAGAATGACAATGTAATAGTTGATTTGTTTATATAACTATCCATTGGTAATGTGATAACACATAGTAAGGCTCAACTGCAACAAGGTAAAGGGTAAAAGAAAGGATGAGGTGAGAATTCCTTTGGTTATGTTTGGAAACTTCAATTCCAAACGAATGAATGCTTTGGATATAGGAAGTCTTCTTAACATTGATTTTTTCTAAGATTATATGTATATGTGCTAGATTCATGAACATGTATTTGACAGGTATAACAATTGTATTCCAATTATAGATGGAATCATCAAGGAATTGGAGTTCCTTGAGAAGTGTGTGTGTTCAAGGCAGCGTGCTTGGCACAAAAATGTAAGGTAACCAATGTATTTTTATGTTTATTTGTACACTGACAAATATGTTTTTACTTCAGTATGATACAAGGGATTGTATGGAAAGAGACTGTCATGAAATCTTGAAGAAAGCTTGGGTTAAGATTTCCCTTAGAAGTACTGGGAACCATGGGGATTTAGACATGGTGTTTGTTGCTAGTCTTGTGCATTTGATCTTTTTTTATTTGTTTGCGCTTGATTAATGGTATTGATTGCGTTTAGTGCATGATCAATCCAGTTTTTTTGTGGTGTCATATTGTATTGGTTTTCATGGTTTTCTTCTTGTTTGTTCTTGCTTTTGTCTTTTTATGTTTCGAGGGTCTTGGAAATTGGTTGGGAAAAGAGGAAATTTAATGGAGCTTAGGGAGCATTGTGTGGAACCCAACATGTAATGAAAGACTCAGATGAAGCTTGGTGCATGAGTAAGGGAAATTGAAGGAAAAAGTATGACTACTGGCTGGATTGGTTGAGTCCAATGGTGTAAATGGATGGTGGTAGGACAATCATGAGAAAGGTAATGAAAGGTAGAGAAAATGGATTTGAGGCATCAGATTCCTTGACTAAGTTGGGAACTATTGTTCTCAATGATGTGCATGATTGTGCATAGATAAAGGAAGTTCTCTTAACCTAAACCTTATGATATCTAGTAATTGTGTTGTGACTATGATTATTTTGATGTTTATATGTGCATATATATATGTATGAATGTATGTATGTATGCCATTGTCTGAAAAGATCATGATTGTTTTATCCTAATGTTTATATATATGTATGTATCTATTGTTTGATAGGGTTTTCAGGGATCATTCTTATGGAGGAATGATTGGTTATTCAGATGAATGACATGAAGATGTTCCTGGTTTATGAGGAATCAAGTGGGAAGAGTAACTCTGATAGATCTACAAGGTCAATATCATGTGGATATGAATTACTATTATATGCTTGTTCTATGCCTATATTTATGTTATGGACAGTAATGTTGAGGGATACATCATCAAAATGAAAGCAGTCTGATCATCAACATGCTGGAACATGCATGAATAATGGAAAGACACTAGAAGCAAGGTTGCTTGGTAGAGTCAATGTGCGGTCTATGGATGTGCAATACTACTATTTTATATATGTTGTACATGTTTCACCTGTGATGTTGTGTGCATGAGGTGTTGTGTATATATGGTGTTATGTACATGTTTTTTATGCAATGCTATGTATACATGGTGTTATGTACATGTTTTTTATACAGTGCTATGTATATATGGTGTTGTGCGCATGTTGGATATGTGGTGATGTGTACATATGGTGTTGTGCACATGTTGGATATGTGGCGTTGTGTATATATGGTGCTTTGTGCATGTTGTATATGCGGTGTTGTGTACATACGGTGAGGTGTGCATGTTGTACATATGGTGCGATGTACATGTGGTGTTGTGTCTATGATTGTACATGTGATGCTATGCGCATGTGGTATCACATACATGTTGTACATGGAGTGTTATGTGCAGGTGGTGCTATCTGCATGTCGTGCATGTGGTGTTGTGTACATGTCATGCATGTGGTGATGTGTACATGTGGTGTTGTCTAGATGTGTAGGTGGTGATGTGTACATGTGGTGTTGTACTCTATGTATGTTTATGTATTGTGTTGTAAACGAGGTGTAGGTGTATGTATTGTGTTATGTTGTACACCTTGTGTAGGTGTATATGTTGTGTTGTACATCAAGTGTAGGTGTATCTGTTGTATTATACGCGAAGTGTAAGTGTATGTGTTGTATGTCAAGTGTAGGTGCATGTACCATATGGTGCTATATCTTGTGTGTGGTTTTATGTGTGTGATGCACACTATGTGTATGTGTATGTGGTTGAAGAGCAGGCATTGGGTGTTTTTCGGGTGTGGAAACCAATTCAGTGTGCATACAGAAAGGACAAGGATAAATGTAGAAGCTTAGGATTGATTGAAGGATAATTATCAATATTTTATTTCAGTTTTAATTATGCATGTGATCTATGACTCTGATTTATGATGGTTACATGTGATTTATGATGGTTTCATTTTGATCTAACCAAATGTGATATGTTCAAAGAACTAGTTTGACTTGTTGTGACATGAAGTGAACATAATTGTAAGCGTACTTTATTGATAGGCCATCAATGAGGTATGATGTGATTATATTTCAATTTATTTTGAATCTAATGGAAGTTATGTTCTTGGTATAGGAGAGCATGAAAATTCCTAGATGGATGGTTGGAACTAATTGCAACGTTAGAAAAAATATGAAAGGATTTGGAAGAGAAATCAATATGCCGGTAAAGAACTCTAGGAGCAAGGTCATTCTGGGACATGAGTACTCAATAATGTGCATTTATTTCCATGAGCATGCTATGAATAATACGATGGTTTTGAGGCAGTTATATGCCTTGGTTGTTTGACCTTCTGATGCGTGGAAGACTTGCTAAGGGATGGATCACCCAAGAAAGGGGATTCTGAGGAACTTGGAAGGTGAGTGATTACACTAAAGGGGGTGACCATATTGCCTGAGGGATTATGTAGAAGAGAATGGAAGGATAGGGAATGCAATTTTTTTGTCATTAGCACTGCTAGATGGAATCAAATGCACATTGGGATTCTACCCTAGAACAATGAGCCGGTAAATGTTTACTGAGAGGATAAGTGGCACAAGATTATAGTGTTGGACATTGGATGTAGATTTGACTCTAATAGTGGATTTTGGACTTTGTGGGAAGGAGGTGAATCTTGGTACTACTCTTGAGGGTGGAGATGTGAGCCTTTTGATTCCCTTGTTGCTGATATGAGCATCATATCCTTTTATTTGCTGGTTGAAGCAAATGTGCATAAGTATAAGTGATTGTTATTTTAAATATCGTAATTTTGTGTTACAAATCTCAAGTAAGCGGTACATTGTTATGTTTTCAACAATGGTCATTATAAATACTACAATGATTTGTGTTATAAAGCTCCATGGGTAGTATGTTTTGCTTCTCAGAAGTCATGTTGGTTGAAGGTGTCATTGAACATTGAGGACGGTGTTCCCCAAAGGGGAAAGGTTCTCTAACAACCCTCGTCAAAATTCCATGTTATAAAGCTATAAAGGAATAATAATAACCAAGGTCATGGGACATGTATTCCAAGCTAAATGTTGGGAAAAACATCCTAGTGTGGGTGTTCATTTCATTTATTATGACTAAGGAAATTGGAAAAGACAAAGGCATGAGGAATTAATTGGAATTTTATTTATGAAACTAATGGAAAGTAGGAGAAAAGGAAGGTGAAAGGTCACAGGTTTCATGTGAGGAGGAAAATGAAGGAAAATAATGGAAAAGTGAAGAAAATAGAGGCGTCATTAATAAAAAGGATTTTGAGGATTAGTTGGTATCTTTTCGTGAGTTCCAATTTTGAGCTCTCTCTCTATTCTCTCTCTCTCTCTCTCACTCTTGGACATTTAGAGAATTCCTGGAGCACTCTACCATGGGATCAAGGAAATAAAAATAAGGGCAAAGAATGCTAAGGGAAGCAAATATCAAGCAAGGAAGAGAAGGATCAAGTGACTACAACAAGATTAATTGCAGGTATCAACTGCATGTGTGATTTACTTGCTATATTTGGCATGCATAGTACATGAATGTGTGGTTTTGGTTCTCTTGTTGTCATTGGCATTGGTTTTTCTAGGTTTGATAGTGATTTTCAGCCTTAACTTGCTATTTCTGGATAGTCATGGTGTGATGAGTTATCTTTTATTTGGTTAAGTTGGACTGCTGGTTGGTTTCAAAATTGAGTGAGGTGGACTCTAAAGAAGAACACAAGGCCTAAGAATCCATCGATTGGAGAAGGTAGTATTGTGGTAAAGCCATATTTTATTTACCTCAATGGGCCTATGAATCCTCGTCCAGTGAATGGAAGGATATATGGTAAATCCTAGATGTGTGTGCTGTCGATCAGGCCTAGGAATACTTGATCAGTGAATGACAGGATATATGGTAAATACTCGAGGGTGAAGTCTCGATTAGGCCTAGGAATCCTTAATTGGTGAATGGCTATATATATAGTAAAGCCTAAAGACAATGAGATAGGAAAATTCCTCACCGTGTAGGTGGAGATATGTGGAGGCATCCATGCTATTTTAGGGCCAACTGATCTAGCGGGGATTGTGGTAAATCTTGATGAAATCTAGTTTGCTTTGTTGTGAGTCCCACACGCATGCTTGGAATATGGCACTAGGGTGATTGGCTGAAAGAAATATTTGGTTCAGCCGAATCTATGATCGGGTGGTACGTGGATGTCCTTGGCTTGGTTGAATTTTGCATATGATAAAGGTTATTTCCTGCTTTTGTTGTATGTGTAAATGTACTTGTTGATATGTGGTTTTTATGGTTGTGCTTGACTTGTTATTTTGTTGGTTACATGTTGGTTATAAGCATGGTTTATGACAAGCTTTGGTTATGGATCTCATCATGTTTTGATTAGTAAATGAATGAATTATGAATGTATAACGTAATAGTTGTTATTAAAACTATTATGAGAAAGCACTAGAATTTCTTGGTGATTTTAAGATAAGTATTAGACCCTATGTTCATATGTGTATTTATGACTTGTATATTTCATGTTTATGATATGTTTGATGGAATTTATGTCATGGCTAGACCTTGTTAGGTCAAGTTATTGTCTAAGATTTGTATGGAAGGCCTTGTCCTTATGTCATTCATGGTTTTGGAAGTGTCATTAAGTTTTGGGCAGAGGTTTGGATCCTAACCTAAAAAAGTGGCTTAAATCCCATGGTAGTAGGCACAAAACCAGGTGAAAGACCCTGTAGTCACTCCCTTGTAGGCATCATGCGTGTGACTAGAGGGTTTCAATTGAAATTAGGCATTTTTGTGTCAGTGTCTCGGAGATGAGGGAACTTAAAAAATAGGTTTAATTCAGGGTTTGGGGACCTATAAGGGTGGTTTAGCCCTTGGGGGTCCTATAACACCTAATAGGAAAGTCATTAACAATTTTGGTTTGTCAATTCCACTTCATTAAGTTGATATAGGGGGTTGAATCATATCACAGTAACTCTTTGTCAAATCTTTACCCCGGTAGACTGGTAACTTGGGTAAATGTGGGAGGAGGGAATTACACAAAGGATCCAGTGCAACTTGTTATTGTTGATAGTTTCCTTCTCGATGTCACCAGCATAGTGTCGAAATCATCACAAAGGAAAATGATGTCAAGTTTCAACATTGTAGATTATATATTTAATGACTCTTGGAATGGTGTACACATTGTTCAGTTGGAAGGAGGTTTTAAAATGGTCAAAGAGCTGGAGAAAGCTATAAAATAAGTGTATGATGAAATTAAAATCTTGCATAAAGTATTAGCTTCACTAATCGAAATGAAAATAGAATTATAGGAAAAAGGAAAGTGGATAAGATAAACACTCTTAGCAGTAGATTATATTCAGGGGTGAGGCACAAAGTATCCTAATGCACTAATAGAATTTCCTAAGCAGGATAGATTGGATGCCACGTTGGATAGATTGGAGGTGAGAATGTTTGTGCAAGCACATGATCGATTAACTAAAAGCATGGTTATAAAATTGTCTTCTTATCAGAAACTACACAATGGATAGGAAACGCTAGTTAGAATATACAAGATAACTTCAATTAGTGCACTAGGGGAAATGAATCCATGAGAAGAGATTAAGTGAGAGATTTGAGAAGCATTGGATCCTATGAGAAAAAATTTCATATAGAAAGACTTGGAAGTGACAAAGGATGTTATCATTCAATATGTTGTGGAGCCTGCAAAGCTACTGTACCATGTTAACAATTATTTTGAACCGGTTGTAAACAAAGTTAAAGGCATTACTTCCTAATGCCTTAGAATGTATGGTGAGCCATGATCGAGAATTTTCTCAGAAGGTAAAAGAGGTGGCTGCTAAATAGAAGGCGTGTAACAAATTTGTAACTAAGGAACTTCACATTGAAGCACCATAAATTCCTATCATGCATCTCACCACACACACTTTATTTTCTTAATTTTGATTGTAATTTTGTAAATAGCATATTTTGGAATTAGGAGTATGGAAAGGAAAACAAAATGTCAAATGGAAGTTGAAAGGTCATGAGGATAGTCCAAGGGTTATAGTGGAAGGTAAAAGGTCACCTTACTTCTTATAAATAAACCCTCATATTAAGAGCAAAAGGACTTTTAGTTTTGGATATGATTGCAAGCACTTTGTTTATGGAGCTTATAATTCCTTTGAGAAAGAAAGTGATAACTCCACAACTCCACTATTGGATTAAGTGAGTACTTCTTGTAATTGTGCATTTAAACAATCCTAATCAATATTCAAGAGCTCATTGAGCAAGGTGAAAATTTCATGCATGTATTGCTAAACATTGTGAGACTCATCTCTTGATGGTTTGATAGTATGTGTTTGCCTTTAAATGTTTTAAGGATAACGAACTATTTTTTTGTTCCTAACACACACTCTATTCCAATCGTCATTAATTATTGTAAACTAATTTCCAATTGATAAACACGCCATTCTTTACTCATGTTTCTTCATTGAAGTATGCTAACTTTCTTCTTTTAATATTCATGTCAATTACTTTGATTTTAGTAGTGTTTTGCGCAAATTACTTGTAAACCATTTCATAAAGCTATTTAACTTGTGTTTATTAAAAGTTGTATTTTAGTTTTGTTAGATGTTTCTCATTTTTTCCAAACCATATATTAAAGAAAATAGGATGGAAGTTGGGACAATAAACCAGATGGGACTCTTATTCCAAATGGTCTAGGGTCTAATTGGGACTTTGAACTAGGGATATCCATTTATCATTGGTGGAATATTTTGGCACGTCAACACATAGATACAAGTAGAACATACATTCCAACTCATGGAGATACTAGGTATAAACTCAAACATTCCAGGGACCATTACATAAAATCATGAAATATGGACCTACTTATTTCAAGTAGGTGCTTCTAACATGTGGCATCACACATTTATAGCATACCATGCGTAAATTATCATTACCATACATATAAATAATAATAATCCATTATGAAAATTGACACTCCAACCTACTAAAGAAAGCATAATCAATGCTACATACACTCCATGTAGTAATTGAAAATGAGTCCTCTAGTCTGTGATATAATGCAATCATCCAATGTAGTAGTAATTCACTAGATACTACCTTCTCATTCTTGTACCAGGTGTTTTGTGCACTAGATAGCATAGACCGATCACCATTAGTTTGAATTTAAAATAAGAAAACCCCCAACCTTCTAAAGCCCTGGAATTCCTTTTTGTTTTTTGCAAGCAAAAAGTGGTTGTAAAATTAATATAGCAATACTCCCAAGTGCCTAAAGTGTGATGTCCCACAATTTTGAGACATTGTCAAAAACATATATCTAAATCTACTAGCCTTGGAAGGAAAACCATTGAATCTCTGTTAGAATGAATGAAGTGAAAGTGTAGTTGGCCATGGAATTGCTATACAATCTCCATCCACTATTGTACTATCACATTAATAAAGATTTTACATCCTTGTGAAAAATCTTAGATTTGAGCTTCCTTTTCCATATTACAATACGATCCAACCTTTTTTTAATCCAATTATCATGTGCTTTATTTATAAATTATCTCCAAATGTATGTCTCTAATCTTTGACCGAATCCACAAAGAACAACACATGCTCCAACACCTCGATCTCACACAAACCAGAAGCACAATATGCTCATAACCCATAGATCCTAGGATTAAACCTGGCTCTAATACCAAAATTAGTTGAGGGAAATCTACATTAAAATTAATAATGTTAAAAATATTAATACATCAAACTATGTCTCAAGGTAGGAAAACTATATATTAAACATGCAATCATTTGGTTGAGGGAATATATCAACCACACTCCAATCTACGTGGCTAACTAGTTGGATAGAATCTCTCAACCAAATAGGCCTCAACAATCTCCCAATTAATAGGAATATACTCCTTCTAGAATTAATGAGCACACCAAAGACAAGTAAGAGTTATATTATCTAACAATAGTAACCTCTTGGTACTCATACAAATTTGCTTTACTAAGAAGTGGGACAAATATCCACACCCTCATGAAACTTCAAAACATCAACATTATCAAAAATTATATTTAGAATTTAATTATAAGGTCTTTCCTTCATTTTTTTAATGTTTTATGTGTCTTTTAGAAACCTTTTCTTATATGTGTCAATATAAGGTCTCCTTTCCTCAATTTCTTTAATTTTCATTGCTCATTTATACCTATTGTTGAACTCCCCACATATACTTCATAGTTAACCACATATATGTAGTGCTTGCTTGCCAAACTTATTACTCCTATGGATATCGTGTCATATTAAATTTAAAGGCTCTCTTTCAAATTCATATAATTATTGTATACAATGTTCATCAATGTCAAATTTTATAGTACTAGATTTTCTTCAAATTGACATCTCAACAAACTTCCAATGCCTCTATTTACTCATTGTTGGCTTATATGGGCTTGACCCAGGTTTGGAAGAATTATTTAGCCAAGCAAATCCTGCAGCTACTGGCCCTTTCGGCAACAGTCTGTGGAGCGCGGACTAAGGTCTCACCCGAGGTAGTAGGGGAGGGTGCTGGAACCAGGTTTCCGCACCCTTGGGATGTCTGGATGTGGTCTAGAGGTATCACGCATCACTCAGCAGCCTCACGCTACACTTTATTCGCACTAATTCGGACCTAGAATGATTTTAACTTTCTATGATCACGCTGTTTACGTATATAATCTATTTGATGAAGTATTATACCTCAGATCTACTTAGAAGGGTCTTTAAGTAAACATTTAATAGATTTAACCAGTTTGTGCACTTACAATAAACTTATATATACATATATCTATAACATAAGCATATGCGCATAGATTAAACAACTAAATCAACCATTCATACAGTCAAATTCACGATAACTCAGATTGTAGCACAAAATTTGTAGAAGAAACTTATCTTTATTTCCACATATCACCAATACATCCAGATCTGCCCTGTGCATTCAGCTGCAGGGGTTTGCGCACATAATTGTGGACTCTTCCAGGCCTCTTCGCACCCAGCTGCAAAGCCTCTATCCACAACCCAAACCCCTGACTCGGACTTATAGACGCTTTCAGAGCGCTTCCCTAGAAAACCCATTACAATTCAGATCCAAAAACATACAACGAAAAATCTTCTCTCTCTACCCATAGAGCCTCGCTCTATTTATACCTTTCCATGGACCGTGGTCCATGGGCAGGTTGACTCAACTTACATTTCTTTACATTGTTTTTTGGCAGACTACCCTTTGACTTTGACTTATTACAAATCACGCTCCAGCATCCCACAAATTTTTTACCCTATGTTTATCCAAAACTTCAAGCTTTATGCCCCATGACCATTGCACGGGGCTTCTGCTACCCAATAGTCTCCCAACACAATCATCATGACTCGTCCCGAGTCACTCAGTTGGTTCGACCAACTTGGCACGGAGATCGGTTAGCAACCTCTATGCATCACTTGTGCTAGCAGCAAACTCTTATGTCATTCACTGCATCCATTCCACGTGTGTTTCCGACACCTCAGTCCCTGTCTCTGTTGTCTCCATAGTGGCATACTCGTCCTGCATGTGGGCTACCTAACGCTCTATGGTGGTTGAAACCGCAAATGCCTCATCCAGCCACGGCTAGAGACGGGCTTTAATCACTTCTTCCTTTTATCTGGTGGCATGTATTTTTAGGTCTTGAGCCTCCCGTATCTTAGCCAAGTGCTGCGTAATAGCACCGTTCTGTGCAGTTCCTCTGATCTGATCTTAAGCTTGTTGGAGCTCTCGGGCCTCGGTTTCCAATCAATGAAGTGTTGGATCCTCCTAAAGGGAGACGAGCGTAATAATCGACTGAGTTAATAGCTAGGTACATCCTCCATTGAAGTGTGACCATCATGTGCCCCAAAGTAATAATGTTCTTACGTTTCTCTCCGACCTCTGGTGGCATCGATGGTGGAACTTGTAGTTTTAAGTCTGTGATCTGCAAGCTGAGCTTGAGCTGGATCCGTGCGACCTCCTCCTTTGTGTGTCAGAACCCATTAGCCAATTTCTAGATTTGTGTCTCAATAGGCAACTCCGCCACAATCTCTATCTCACAGGCACCCGAGTAGGCTTTTGCTACTACCTTCTCCACCTGTTGCTTCTGCGTAATGGTTTCATATCGTTGGAGGCGCAATTGTTCGATATTAATTTTCTATTCCTAAAGTGCTTGTTTGGTGTGGCCGGCCCTGGCACAGAGCTCCATTGTGGCACTGTCCTGGAGATGTTGCAAACTTTCGCATGGTAGAGAAGCCACATTTAGTCCCAGCCCTTTAAGTCATCCTAGCACAACGTGGTACCCCACATTTGTGATGATCAATGCTCCTGCTAGAATCATGATGGAATGAGCCATTTGGGCCTTCAACAACGGTTCAACAGCTGTCATACCAGGAACCCCCTAAGTAGCGCTAGTGCCTATTGGCACAATCCTTGTTCTAAGTTCCTGTAGCTACGTACAGAGTTCCCCCAACATAATCTACTACTCTAACATGGCCTTGTCGACTGCATCCTGAACAATGTTTTCTATATCATTTAGCTCCCCCTTAGTTAAGGTGGTCACTCCGCTATCCATTTTGGACGCTTTTGCCTTCTATAGTGGCTTCGATCGTTCCTGTTGCACTGGCCGCTTCAAAGGCGAATGTGTGCCAGTTGCTGGTGGCTCGTCTGTAGCTGTGTTAGTGGGTGGCTTCTGATTGCTTTTGGTCATTGATGATGTAACCCCTCCTAGTGGTGTCTTTCTTGCTACCACTAGTGTCGCCTCTCGAGCTGCTTGAAATTCTGTGGTGAGCTGTTCATTTCACTTTTGTTGCGCAACACGCTTAGCTTCCTCCTTTTGCCACCGGATAACGGCCTTGTTGTATTCTACTGCCTCTAGTCCATGCCATGCCGATGGCCAGGTATCCACAACCTCGTTAACAACATCATCAATGGAAATAAAGCATAGTGAGGTCCATTCCCATGCCAGGTCCTTGTGCGCCGTGATGTAGATATGATGCATGTCTGCTTTAAGCTCAACAATATGCTTCATGCTTTCATAGATCTTGTCGGACAGGCGAGGTAGCGCATTAATCCATTGGTGCACATTCGTGTCCATCAATATCTAAAATATTTTGATGTTTCGAATTCGTCTCGCGTCCCTTGTTGCCCAGAGGGAAGCATATCTAGCGGCTTTCGGCCACTTTAGGTCGAAGACAGGAAAGTGGCTGTCTTTGATTAAGTCAGTAGCAACCAGCATAATGGATAGGAGCACCCATGCATAATGGAAGGTCTTTCCCTCCTCCTGAACTTCTCGGTAGTTGGTCAGAAACTCTTCATAAAGGAACAATGGAAGCTGGAATGCAGGTTCTTCTTCCTTTGCCTTGCATCAATCTGATCGATTAGGTCTTGTAGATCATCATCCTCCTTAGTGGGTTTGGTGGTTACTGCTTTGCCTTTGTCAATGGCTGAGTGGTTGTTGAATCTTGGGGAGGCCCAAAATATTCCCATCTTCAGCTTGTTATTCCTGGGTTGCGGGGTACGTGGGGACTTAGGAACTTCAAGAACTTGAGTCACATCCTTGGGCTCTTCTTGATTCTGCTGCATTTGTTTGGTGACCTGTGCTCGGATTCTTGCCATAGTACTGATGGAGTTCCTGGTAGCTACGTACTTGCTTCTTTTTGCTAGTTCAAAGCGCCAAAATTCCAGTGCCAGCCACAAACTATGAGATTTAAAAAAATCCCTTCCCTCCATTTTCAGTTCATTAGTGGTGTCGAGTTGGAAAATATTTTCGTATCTCGTCTGGAACTTTCGTCTTAATGTCCGCCACCCGCTCCTTTCTGATGTGATCGGACCTTCCTGTCAGGGCCATTGTGGCTAACAGTCATATTTTGACTTTTCCCCGTGGTAGCGCTATCCTTGGGGCACAACTGTGAACTTGGGGACTGCCTAATTTGGTAAAGAATCCTTTTGCTCCATCAGTTTTTTACAAACTGGTTTATAGTTTGATTCCTTCTTTCAACTGCTCGAGGTGCTGAGACTATAGTTTCTACTGCTAGTCAGGTGCTCGCACCTTTGGCGCGAGTTCAGATCGTCCCTGCTAGCCCGGGCTGCAAGCACCTCTGAAGCATCTAGGTCATCGATTTGGGGTTTATGTTCTTCCGTGAGTGCGGGTGTAGCCATGATATCAGGGTCGCAGCGCATGCCTAGGCTACGTTGCTTCGTAGCGCACTTTGCTTCTTTGGCCATAACCACAGTTTACCGATGTTAAGGGGCCCACGGCCACTCTGTCTTTTCTGAGTTTCCTTCTGTTGTCTATTATAGGCCCAACGAACCCCTGGTATCCACAACTTCCCTAAGCCCCTACCAACCTTGGGGCCGAACGCTTGGGCACCGGTCTTTTGGAGTGGCTTCAGGCTCCTACTTCTAAGCTGGGTGGATGTCTGCACCTCAGACACCTATAGCCTATGCTGGCGAGGAACGCTTTGTTTCACTCTTCTAGCCATGCGCGTGCCTTCCTTTGACATTTGTGCCCTGTCATTCGCATCTTTGGGGTTACACCCTGTCCGGAAGCAGCAATTGTGTGAGGTGGTTTCACAGATACCTCCGGCTATTCCTTTGCTCCTATTATCACCATCCGATTACAATTGAGCATGGTTACTTCATACAGTCGGTTCTGCCATTGTTTAACCTCTTCATCCAAGTTCGACATGCAAGAACTATCACGGTCCCATGAGAGTTGACCATCCACTGTTGGATTGACCCTGTCTTGATCTTGCACTGTAATCTGGTAGATACAGTCCAACTCTCCATTGTTGTCTTCATTGCGCATGGGATTGGTATATCGTGCCCCTTCTACGGGGTCCAATGGGACCACCACGCTGAGAGATTTCTTTTCAAATATCATTTTTTGTTTCTTGAGGTTGATGATTCCATTCATATCCATTTCCCAATATATCCCTAACAGTGTAGGATATGGGTTACTATCATCCACAATTTCGATGACCTCAAAATTGGTCTGGGTGTTGGCGCCATCGATGTCTACTGTAACTCCGTGTAGGCATCCCATGGGTAGAATATTCTGTTGGTTAGCCATCTGTAGTTTAATTGACAACCATTGCAGTGGAGGCCTACCCATGCATTCCCATGTTTTCTTTGGTAAAATATTCGTGTCGGATCCCAAATCTAAGACGACTTGATCCATCTCATAGTCTCCTATCTGGATGGTTAGTCGCATTTCCTGCCCAATGTGTAAAGCATGTTTACCTAATTTTTGGATCCTTTGTGGTTCATGTGCTCCCGCGCACCAATTTATCAATTCCTCTAGCCCCTTTACCTCTTTAGCATCCTTGAGTAAGTTCATGTAGGTTTCCAAAAAGGTGGTTAGCACAGATGTATCCTTCTCTGATCCTAATTGATCCTTACTTCCTGACGTAGAAGCTTCTACGAAGCTCTTCTTGGCTTCCATAAAGGTTTCCTTCACACGCTCCAAGTCAATGTCTGTTTGTTTTGGGGGGGCCTTACGAGCCCATGCATCTATCTCTGGTTGTTTCCCCTTAGCTTCTCCTGTGGTAGCACCACTCCGGAGCATCATATTTATGTTCATCTCCTCCGCATGAGGTTCAACCTTCATCATCTGGACGTTCTAAGTGGGGTTGGTTGGAAGCACGCCCTTCTAAGCAATCAACTTGGGGAAATTAACTGCTTCGTGGTCAAATTGGTAACAGTAAGGACAACAGGCTTTGATCTGGTTCTTGCAATCCCATGCATAATGCCCCAGCCCTTAACAATTGAAGCAAATTAATTTCCCTCATCCTCATCCAGGTCCCATGCCTCTACGGCCCCATCCGCGTCCCTGGTACCCTCCCCACGAGAATGGTGTGGTGGGATCCTGCACGAGCGCCTCTGTTTGCATCCTATAAGCAGGTGTTCGAACCATCAACATTTGGTAACTGCGACAATTTCTTTCCTCGTGGCCCACCATTTTGCAAAAGTTACAAAATAATTATTAAGGAGGGAGTTGTCTTAAGTTTGGAAATAGGTGACAATTGTCTGTGGCATGCTTTCCTCCCACCTCACAGATTGCGCACCAGAGTTTGGGTGCCATACTTGGCCCAGCTTGTACCTCTGGTTGCAACATTATTGGCCCCCCTCTTGCCACATAGTTCACAAAGATTGGACAGTGGTCCTTATCATGTCTCGGTCCCTTACATTTGATACACCATACTTCTTCCTGTACCTCTGTCCTAGCCGCCTGTCCTTCTTTCAAGCTTCACATCTCTAGACATAAGTTTTGTATTTGCACTTGGATTTGTTGTAATCCCAACCCTGGGTCCTGTATTGGGGTTTCGTGCAGGTGCATTGCTACCTCCAGTGCTTTAGCTTGGAATGAGATCTTTTATTTTGACAGAGCCGATCTCAGATATGGCGTTAACGATGCAACAAACCAAGTGCGGTGCTGCGCATCCGTCAGTGTCATATTGGCCTCATGGATGGTGCTTTTCAACCTCTGAAGTAAATCCCATGGGGTTTCACGAGGACACATTACAATCTCCTTGAACCCAATAACTGACAGTGCTTCTGACTTGGGTCGCCTAAACTCCCTGTTTAATTCCTCCTGGATTGTTGTCATTCCTTCATTTGGATGATCACTTGAATATTTCATGTATCAGGTCAATGCGCAATGTTGCAGCGCGCTAAGTAAGGTAGCCTTCTTGATGTTATCATTTGTGATTCCCTGAGCATCCCATACAGACCTTATCACAAACTAGAACCAGCTCGGTTCCTCATTTCCTATCCCTTTGAATGTAGGCAGCTGGATTGCGCTTGCCATCCCAACTTTTGGTGGTAGTGGGGTTGGGGGTGGGGTTCAATGTTGGGGTGGACAGATTAGATGTAGGTGAAGCGGGTGGTGGTGTGGATGGAGATGGTATTAGTGGGAAGTGCTCCATGATCAACTGGACCACACTCCCTGGTCATAACCTCGTGAGCTCCTCCTGGCTTTCTCGGGAAATAAAAGCTAAAGGACTCTTCTCTACTCCTCCCATTCCATGGTAACCTCTTCTGCTCCGTGTTACTCCAAACATCAATAAACGCGCATAATCTATTTTTCACACAACAACATCTTAATCCTAGTATTCAATGATTTGATATACTTACCCCGAGGTCCTTGAAGAAACCTCCTTTCTGCTTCACTATAGCTCACAGTTGTATTTATTGCGAACTCGGTAATAAATCCTTCTATTACTCGATCCAGCCAATGATCTACATCGTGTGCAATTTTATCTTCTGTGGCTTCTAGCCTGTGCACAAGCTCCGGGGTCCACACCATAGGCTGGTCCAATCTGCACCTTCCCATGCTGTCAGCTAGTATTGCGATCCACTCGTACAATTCTATTAGAAATGACGTGAAGAAGATTTAGTGAATATCTACAAATATATAATGGTCCAACCAATATTCCTCTGATACGCGTGGGTTCCTATTTTCTTGGGTTTCGAGCTCATGGAGTTTCAGATCCCACCACTCTTCAATCCCTTTCTTTGTAGGTTTCCAATGCCCCAACATCAGACACCCCTTAGGCAAATCTCGGTTCCAGCAACGAAACCATTTGTTGGCTTATATGGGCCTGACCCAGGTTCGGAAGAATTATTTAGCTAAGAAAATCCCACAATTACCGACCCTTTCGGTAACAGTCTACGGAGTGTGGATTGAGTTCTCACTCGAGGTAGCAGGGGAGAGTGCTGGAACCAGGTTTTCGCGCCCTTGGGATGTCTAAATGTGGTCTAGAGGTATCACACGCCACTCTGCAGCCTCGCGCTGCTCTATATTTGTGTAGATTCGGACTAGAATGATTTTAACTTTCTATGATTGCGCTGTTTATAGATCTAATATATTTGATGAAGTATTGTACCTCAGATCTACTTAGAAGGGTCTTTAAGCAAACATTTAATAGATTTAACCAGTTCGCGCACTTAGAATAAACTTATATTCACATATATCTATAACATAAGCATATGCACATAGATTAAACAGTTATATCAACCATTCATGCAGTCAAATTCGTGATAACTCATATTGTAACATTGAATTTGCAGAAAAAACTTATCTTTATTTCCACTTATCACCAATACATCCAGATCTGCCCTACACACTCAGCTGTAGGGGTCCGCACACATAGCTGCAGACTCTTCCAAGCCTCTGCGCACCCAACTGCAGAGCCTCTATACACCACCCAAACCCCTATCTCGGACTTACAGACGCTTTCAGAGTGCTTACATAAAAAACCCATTACAATTCAGATCCAAAAACATACAACGAAAACTTTGCTCTCTATACCCATAGAGCCTCGCTCTATTTATACCTTTCCATGGACCGCGATCCATGGGTAGGCCAACTCAACTTACATTTCTTTGCATTGTTTTTGGGCGGACTACCCTTTGACTTTGACTTATTACAAATCGCGCTCCGCCGCATTCCGCATAGTTTTTACCCTATCTTTATCCAAAACTTCAGGCTTTGTACCCCATGACCGTTGCGTAGGGCTTTTGCTACCCAACACTCATCAATTTACAAATGATATGAAAAACTACATTACAATTTCATGTCAAATTTCTTTGAAAAGGTTTCCAAAGACGATCACTTAACTTCTTATCCTTTAATGTTATATTTATTAAAAAAATATACATCCTTCTAATAACATTATTGGCTAGCTTATCTTTCATAGCTTGTTATGAATGGTGATCTTATTTAATACTTGAGAATTTTGTTTGGTGTTAATCTCTCTTTTGTGAAAAATCTTAAAACTCCATAGGAATATACAACATTAATGGTATAGAGATCTTCCTTTGGTTGAAAATTTGGGAATAAGACTTTGTATATTTATTACTATTATTTTTTATTTATTTTGGAAGGATTTTTTTTCAATCTTCGCTTAATATTATTTTAATATTTCTTTTTTTGATTATATAAAAATTACTCCATGTTACTCTCATATTTATTTATAAATTAATTAATTATAAATTATAATAAATTGAGTTAATATTTTACTATTATTTTCTTTCCTATTTAAATAATAAGAGATTTGTTTTGTTGGGAGCAAAATATTTGAGCAAAAGATGTTTTTTCTTATGCTACATAGAGGTCATGGGAATTTTTTGAAGTTACTGGAAAAAATTATTGGATAAATGGTAGGTCTTACAAGTAACCAAATTTGTTAAAATATGTTAGAGTGAAGGATCATAGAGCTCCTTACTCCCCATAATGATCATATTTGGAAAATTACAATGCAACAAATTTTGTAACTAAGAGGATTGTATCACTCCAAAATAATTGAGAAAAAGAAATTACTCTAGAAATATTTACCACTCCAAATAAAGTTGTGATAACTTGGCCTCTATATTTGGAAAGGTCAATGAATTTCATGCTTTAGAATTAGAAGAAACATTATCAATTTGATACCTGATGAGCATGCCTATATTGAGGAGTACCTTGAAAAAATTAGGCTAGTGGTGGCCCAATTAAAAGCATGTGGAAAGGATAATACCTAATAAGAATGCATTTTTTTATGGTATCAAAGCTAAAGGGTCATTTTCAAGTTTTTTCAACTACATTTTATTCAATAATGAATGCCCTTGAAAATTCATTCTATGATAATCTCGTGCAATAACAATCGAAGCTTAAGTAGCTAGATGTTCTCTCTAGCTCTTCAAATCAGGATCTAAGTTGTAGCTCATAATTATAAATTTCAACACAAAGCCTAGTATCAACAGAGAAAAAAAATAAATAAATAAAAATAAATAAATAATTATTCTCAAGCTCATGAGACTCCCTCCAAACCTTAGAAAAAATGAAGTCTCGAGGTCTAGCTCCCAAGACCGAGAGATCTTTCTTCGAGAGAGAAATAAATTAGAAGAAGAAGAAACATATTCCTTTTGTGGAAAATATGGTTATACTAAAGAAAAATGTTGGGAAAAGTTGCAATTCTTAGATGATTCCATGAAGAAGCACAATATTTGAACAAGTAATTGAAATTATTTATCGACTTAGGTTTTAGGAAGATTTGGATATCACTAGATACTGGATTTGGGAGGATCACATCATATGACTTCGTATCACGTTTTTCTTCCTTCTATATCCTATAATAGCATTTCATAAATTGTAGTAAGAAAATATACTTATCTTGATGAATCGAGGTCAGGTACTATGTAGCTGACCAATGGGTGCATTATACTATGTAGCTGACCAATGTGTGCATTAACAAAGTACTCATTGTCCTTGAGACCTCCGAAAATTTATTATCTATCTATCATATTTGTCATTCTAGTGATGAGAAAACAATCGAATTTTCTCCAAATGAGGTAGTTATTTGAAAACTACATGATCTAGTAGTTGTTGTTGCTATTGGTCAGATTGATCATGCCTCCGGATTACATAAGTTTGAAAGATTTCAACCTTCGATTTTTCTTTCATATCTCATGTAGATTTTTTGAGTAGGATTTGGCATGAAATATTTGGCCATCTAAATTATAGATAATAGCAACAAATGTTCACTCAAAATTTGGCTTTTGGTATTCCAAAAGTTTCCTACATCGATGGGGTGTGTGCAAGTTTCAATTTTGGAAAACAACACCAAGATACCTTTCCTAAAAGGAAAACTTTAAGGGAAATTATATCTCTTGAGTCGGTGCATGGTGATTTAATGACATTTCTAATTCTTTCCTTTTCATGGGCCAAGTATGCATCATCCTTTATTGATGATTTCTCACACCATTCTTGGATGTACTCCCTCAGGTGCAAGAGTGAAGTTTTTACAAAATTAAATACATTTAAAGATTTCATTGATAAATATTCATCGTGCTCCATCAAGAAGCTATACACTAATAATGTGGGGGAATATGTCAATAAGGAATTTTGATATTTATATAGAGAACAAGGCATTATTCTTCAACACTATGTTTCCTACACCCCTCAAAAAACGGTTTTGCTGAAAGGAAGAATTGAACACCGAAGGAGATAGTAAACTGCATGATTTAGCCCGAGAATATGGCATTTTCCTCCTAAGTTGAAGCATCTAGTTGTGCCAATTATATTGAAAACATGACGCCTCATAAGGTGGTTTATCATATGACTCCATTGGAAGATTCAACACATGAGAATCTTGATGTCTCTTTTTTTAGTGTATTTAGCAATCCTATTAGGTAATAATTCTAGATGAAAATTGCAAAACCATCGAAAGAAAAGTCAACAACTAATATTTCTTACCTACTATGAGGACGTCAAGGCCTATAGGCTCTTTGACCATAGTTATAAGGAAGTGTTGTTTTCAAGAGATGTTCATTTTGATGAGAACAATAATCCAGGATCGTCTTCTCCTCCTTCCTCAAATTTAATTGTTGATAATGGCTCTAATCGTGGTGATGGTTTTGTATATCCCGAATATGAAGGAATTTTTGTTGAATGTCCTCATTGAGAAAAAAAATTACCGCCAGGATTATCCGAACCTGCACAATCACTTGAGAACATTCTGTTCTAACAAAAGAAGTATTGAAAGCATTACCAAATGATCAGCTATTGGTAATTCCAATCCATGTTACAATGTCTAATCAACTCAAATAAATATAGAGTAATGTACAATGGAAAGGATCAGCCAAAACGCACAAGTGCGCTTTGGTTGGGTGGAATAATTTGTCTAACCCAAATATGAAGGGTGGATTAGGTCCGTGTGATCCCCTTCTAATCAATAAATTGTATGTTATGAAGCTTTGGGTTCAAGGTAGTCCTCAAGATTAGAAACAAATATGGTCTCGTAAATATTTATTTTTGAGAACTCAAGTTGAGCGCGTGTGTTTTGAATGAGAGATCAAAGCTCCGAGGTATGGAATTGCGTGTTTTAAATAAATGATATCGTTAAGCAACCTGCATTTTAGGAGATCAAAAAAGGGATGATGATAGCTTTTTGGGAGGAATCTTGGCAACAATAACTTGATGTAAGAAATAAGGTAGTGGATTTTTTTTTAAGGAAACAATGAATGATTAGTGCTTGAGATATTAGAAAAAACAAGGTGAGGGGAACAATTAAGGGAAAAATCTAGGGATTATCACCAATGGAAGGACTATCAATAGAAATTACAAAATGGACCTATCCAAATATCAGGTAAGCATGATATACTTAGGTGGGGGAGACATTGATTGGGCACCTTCACATTAAAAGAAGCTTACTCTATGGTAGTTGACTTTCAATCGCAAGAGGAGTCTAAACTATGGAACCGCATATGGATGGATTGTGGTTGGCCCAAAATCATGAAATTCTTATGGCTGGTAGCCTGAATGTGTTTATTAACATGGGATACGTTTCGAACAAAAGGGTTTGAGGGCCCGTTGATTTGTTTGCTTGGTTCTCAAGAAGAGGAGTCGACGCATCATCCTTTACCTTTGTGTCCTTTTGCATGTGAACTTTGATAATTTGTTCAACAATTATTTAGATGTCCTATCCTGAACACTACAATAATTAGAACTTGGTTAGAAGATTGTTTTGCGTGAAATATTATACACCCCATGGTCTCAAAATCATGGTACCTAGCTCTAGGTTTCTCACTTTGGATTCTATGGAAAGAGAGGAATCATATAATCTTTAAAGAAAAACAGAGGACTTTGTCGATCCTACAAGATATTATTCTCAATAACATTAGAGAAATGATGTTGGCATCCAGTACGGTCACTAACAATTGTCATCCTAATGGGATTGAGACAATCATTTTAAAATACCTAAACATCCAATGCAATTGGGGGTTCACTTTTTCTTCTTAGGTTGTAACGAGTAGACTTTCGAGTTTGATCTCATTTATCCAACCTCCAAAAGATTTCATCAACCTAAGCTTTGACAGAGCTTCAAAGTGAAATCTAGATAATGCTGATTTTGGAGGAATATTTAGGGACAATAACTCTAGTCCCATCCATGTTTTCACTTACTCCTATGGGACAACCACAAATAATATGGCGGAATTCATGGCACTTGAAAGAGTGCTACAAATAACTGTTAGAGAAGGCTTCAGATTACTTCAAGTCCACGAAAATTCTCAAGTAGTAATCTCTTCTATCAAAAAATTGTTAGTTGGTCACTCGTCAAATAAAATCATACACAACCGGCATCTAAAGGTGATGATTAGCAATATTAGTGATCTATTATCAAATTTTAACTACGTAATCCTCATCCACATGCAAAGGGAAGGGAATAAGGTGGCGGATTACTTGGCGGACTTGGGTAGTTTACAAAGACATGTCCCTATTGGTGAATCATGGATTGAGATGGAACGAAGGGGTGATATCCAAGACGTAAGGCATTTGGTAGATCATGATAAGTTAGTAGCCAAGGTCAACATCCTGAATGGGAGTGCTAACAAGGCAATGTAATTCCAACATGGTTTTTAGCGATCATGATGATGTTGAATATGGTGTCGAACACCCCCACTCCCCCGCCCGCCCCCCATTTTTGTTATTATCATTATAATTTACATGCACATTTTTTGTATGGCCAAAGGATTGCGTCCCTTGGTTTTCACACCAAGCCCTATTCTTCACCTCACATGGAATGCATGTGGCATCTCCATGCTCCATGGATTTGGGATCATCTACCTAGGTCCCCTCAAATTAAATGTTTGTAGTTGGGGCTTGGCATTTTTATATGCTCCAGAATCAACAATAAGGTCATTCCTTCTATCTGCATAGATATGGTGTGCTTCTTCCATGCTGGATTGGTTGTAGGAAGATAACTCTTTGATGGACATGTTAGGCTCATTTATGAGATCATCATGCGACAATGCCTTGTGATGGTTTCGCTCAAGCCCAAGACACTTGGCCCTTGTCATGCAAGTTCTATGGAATTCATTTTATTCATTGTACCTGTCTCCTCATGTGTGGCATGTATTATATAGGCCTCAAGCTTCCTACAGGGTGGTGGAAAGGTGGTCATCTTGTTGCTATGGTCATGGTCGTTCATCGATTGGAGGCTCATACATCTCTCTACAAATGGTGGCTAAAGCCTAATATGGTGATAAGAGTGTTTGAAGGTCAGTTATCACTCATACATCATCAATTAGTCGCACTAGGACTTTGTCATCGTCATTCTTGTTGTTGGGTTTCCCAGTGTTTTATTGTCATCAACACTCTCAACCTCAGGAATAATCAGGGTTGTTTTCTTTCTCATTGTTCTTTATTTTGTTTTTTCAAAACATGGGGATTGATCCATCCTTCGAATTGGTTGCGTTTATCCCTAACTTCCATGCAAGCCTTTGACCCAGTCGAGATTTCTTTTGACTTCCTAGTGCTTGCTTGTGGGGTTTGGTGTTTTGGTACCTTTTCCATTTGGTTATGAAACTTCTTATAGTATTTCCTAATCCTTGTCTCTACAAGTTGTAAGAACTCTAGTATAGTCATCACTATTGGCTTGTGATGGGTTTCAACTAGTCCTTTCCCACTACCTTACATATTCCTCTTGTTCTACAATTAAGTTTTTATTCCATATCCCGCCGGGATTACATTCTTAGTGAGTCAATACCGAGGTCGTGGTCCATTTCTCTATGGTCATAGTGAAGTGCTTTGTATGTAGGTACTACATGGCTCCACACCAAATATTACCCGTCTGACGGGGTGCTGCTTCTGGGGCGTCCTCCTCAAGACACAAGCATTTTTTCGGGTGGGAATGAGTTGCAAACTTTTTTGAGGCTACCCCTCTTGAGGTCATAAAGGAAATTCTAAATTTGGAAGCCAAGGAATTTGGAGATCGCAAATATTTCTTTGACTCAGAGATAGGTAGAAGTAGTGTGAATTGGGTGTTAGATCCAGGAAAGTTTCACAGGAGAAGGCTTCAATTTCTTCACCCCATCACCCAATGTCGTCCAATGGAGGCGTTGCTTAGCATGGTCATTCGTGATAATCAAGTTGATAATTACAAGCTCTTCGCTGGCCATGAGGAGATTAAGAGGATATTGCAAGACATTAGATATAATCTTGACGATATAGTGGTAAGGCTAAGTTGTGTGGAACATTCTATAGTTTCAGATTCACTGATTCAAATGACCATCACGAAGAGGTAACAATGATTAATGCTACACCTCTCAACACTATTCATGAAAACTCTGATTTTCCTATGAACAACACCCAAGTAAACTCCTCCCTGCATTCGCTAGTCATCATTCTCTACTAAAATGTTCATCAATCATGCCGTTGGAGTTTTGAAGTTTGAAGAAATCTACCTATTTGAGTGTTCTTACTTTATATTACTATCTTTGTCTTATTAGTATTTCTATGATTCATGTTCATCTATGCTCATCTGTTTTGATATATTTACCAACAATAATCAATTCAATATGTTGTTAGGTGTTACTTTTTCAATATGTTGTTAGGTGTTACTTTTTGTAAAATTTGTCAATGGTTTTCTACTCTATGGATTTGGTATAGTGAAGGTATGGTGAATTCATCTTAATCTAGAGATCACTGATGAAATGAAGAGCCGTAGCCATAAATAAATAAAAATAATAAATAAACGGAAAAACGAAGGAAGATAATATCAAACCAAAACCTGTTCTCAAATTTTAAACGATTTGGTATAGTGAAGGTATAGTGAATTCATCTTAATCTAGAGATCACTGATGAAATGAAGAGCCGTAGCCAAAAATAAAAATAATAAATAAACGGAAAAACGAAGGAAGATAATATCAAACCAAAACCTGTTCTCAAATTTTAAACGAATTCATTTGCATGTTTTCGATTAAAAATGGGGTCATTGGTAATCTATTGCAATATTGACTTCTTTTCTAATGAAGCTCATAAATGCTTCGACAGTTACGGTGAATATACCCTGTAGAGCCCCACTACGTAAAATAAAAGTACATGCAAAGGGGAAAGAGGTCAGTGCGCTCCCAAATTCAAAGCCCCTGCAAATGTCGCCCGAAGAAAGTCGCTGCATGTGCGAATACCCTTAATATGCCATCGCCCAGAGGTGTTCGATACATCAGAAAGGAGATATGGCAGCCCTTGAAATACTTTCGATCTTGTCTGTGATTGTGTTTCTTGGGAGTTTATTCAATGCGGAAGCTCACAGGAATTTGAGATCATGCAAGCCCGGTCCTCGCTTGAGATGCCTCTCGGAATCCGCAGTGGATTCTCGATATTCTCGGGTTGTCAAGGTTCCGGCATATCGCAATCGGGCCGAAGCAGAAAGGGTTTCGGCTGCTCGCTGGAAGCAGGCTCGGTCGCTAGCTTCAGCGCCGAGGACTGACAACGACACTGTAATTGGTGGAGATAGCACAGTTTTTTCGCAATTTGAGCAACGAGATGAGTTTTTATTGAGTGTTTTGTCTGTTGGTGATGTGCAGGTCCCGTCGAATGGCCGCTTATTCTATGTTACAGACCATGGCGCTGATCCGACTGGAACGACAGACAGCACGGAGGCCCTCATGGCAGCGATCAACGAAGCCTTCAATGTAGCCACGAAAGAGCACACGATGTCCGGTGTAAACGACCTCGGAGGCGTAGCGATTCATCTCGAAGGAGGAAACTATCTCATCAGTGAACCTCTGCAGCTGCCTGCAAGCGGAGGCGGCAATGTTTTGGTAAGCAAATGAAATCGAATCCCTTTGAGTACATTGCGGGTTTCATGACACGAATTACTAATTCATTCCATGCATCCAGATTCACGGAGGCACCATACGGGCTTCTAAAGATTTCCCAGGGGATCGTTACTTGATCGAGCTATGGTCCTCAACCGATGCGAAGCTCAATACAAGCCTCCATGGCGCCGAGCTCGCAACAGCCATGAAGCATAGTTTCCATCCTATCGCCTCATACGAAGACATTACTCTGCGGGATTTGATGTTGGATGCAAATTTTCGAGGCGGGGGTATTCTAGTCATCAATTCCCTGAGAACTCGCATCGATAATTGCTATATCTCGCATTTCATGTCGTTTGGCATAATGGTTCAGGGCGGACACGAGACTTACATCCGGAATTCCTTCCTTGGGCAACGCATTACTGCGGGCGGAAGCCCCTACGAGAAGGACTTCAGCGGCGTGGCCATAAGTCTCATGAGCAACGACAACGCTGTGACCGATGTGGTCGTCTTTTCGGCTGCTGTGGGGATTGCAGTGAGCGGGGAGGCTAATATATTCACGGGAGTCCACTGTTATAACAAGGCCACGGGCTTCGGAGGGGTTGGAATCAAACTGCAGCTCGGTGGATTCTCTCAGACGAGGATCATCGGTTGTTATATGGACTATACAGCCATTGTTGCAGAGGATCCAGTACAACTTGATATTGCCGATAGTTTCTTTCTGGGCGACGCCAACATAGTGCTGAAATCATCGCAGAGGAAAATGATATCAGGTGTGAACATTGTAGATAATATGTTTAGTGGTTCTTGGAAGGGCGTGGACATTGTTGAGTTGGAAGGACACTTTGAAACGGTTGATCAGACAGTTGTTGACAGGAACAATGTGCTTGGGATGGCTCTTAAGTCAACCGTTGCTCGTGGCACAGTCCAGGGTAACGGAACCACTTGGGCCGTAGATTTTAATCCCTTTCTGCTCTTTCCCAACCGTATTCAACATGTTCAATATTCTTTCTATACATTAGATGCTTTGTTTCCGAGGCATGCTCTCAGAAATGTGTCTCTGAACAAAGTGGTGATCGAGGCGGATACCCAAGTATCTGCAACTGTTGCAGTGCAGGTAGATCAGAGCGCCACTTTTGCTCAAGGAAGTGGGGTTTATTCGTAGACACGAGCTCTCTTGATTATTACATATAGTGCTGCAATGGGTTTATCAATAGAACTCCATTCAAAGGGTTTTTAGGCCTAGGTTATTGATAGTAAGTATTTTCCAATAAGGGTGAATCCTTATTTTGCAATAAGGATACACCCTTTTCTTCGATTCAATTCAAGACCAACCGTGTTAATTGTGACTTACAGCAGATTATCTGATATGTTTGTCTCACTTTCTTTATCCTGGTTCAATTTTATAACTGTTCATCAACTGAAAACAGCTAATGGGGTTTTTCCCTTCAGAAAATTGCTTTCACTTTTGCGAAACGTGTTGACTTTTAATCCTTGAAATCCCATTTTACAAATACTTTTATGTTTTCATCAGCGGTTTCCCTGCATTATTTCGATATTTTCAAATCGTTTTTTGTTTTGTTTTTAATGTCGGCTGGTTGAAGCTTTAGCAATTTCTGTATCATCAGGGACGAACAGCAACCTCTCCTATAACTGGATGGAGTTGGTAATTTAGCTTTCAGTGTTGTAGACGCGAGACGTACTTTGCCCCATTCGTCATGGAGATATTTAAATCGGTTGCCTTTTCCGTGGTTAATCGATAAATGAATTCCTTGTCACAAAAGAGTATTCTAAACGTGGATTTGAATGGGTGAATTTGTGAAAATATCAATGGCCCAAGTAGGTGAACCTTTTTTTGGTTAGTTAGTGGGTGGGATTATGTACTAATTTTGAATCAGTGACACTGACATCAATCCTAAAAAAATGCATAATTAAGTATCATTGGTTCAAAATCGTTAAAAGCTGCACACCTAATTATGGTTTATTCAAAATTTCATAGACAAAATTACGGTGTATCCATAATTTTATAAACAAAATTAGGTTAATATAATTCTATTACAATTAGAATATTAAAATCCGAAGAAATAAAATATCAATAATAAAGAAATGGTTGAAATTTAATAAACAATTAATATTATTAATTAACATAATGATATATACTCATGTGAAAGTAATGTATAACAATATTAGTAAATGGAGTTGATATAGATAAGCATATTTTAGCCATATTAATTATTATTTAACATATTAATTATTATTAAGTGTATGAGAGATAGTGAATCAAATCCACTTTTACATATATAAATAATTTGTGATTATTAATAATTTATAATAATAATAAAAACCACATATATTATATATATTTTAATATATTGTTATTATATTATATATTAATATATAATATAATATTATGTTATATAAAATTATATTAATATATTAAATAATTATATTTTAAATTATAACATAATTAACATATAATAACATATATATTTATATATAGTTATTATATTATATGTTAATATATAATATAATATTATGTTATAATAAATTATATTAATAATTATATTTCAAATTATAACATAATTAACATATAAGAATAATAATATATGGTTAGTATTAATAATAATTTCTTTTTTTCAACATTATCTTATACTTAATCATATATCTATAAATATGGACAATATATATTATATATTAAACACAAAAGAGTACAAAATGAACACTACATTGTCATCAAGGAAGAATACTCTAGAGAAAACTCTGAATCATAAGAAAGAAACAACTTTTAAGACAAGCAGGGAGAAAGCCCCGCCTAGCAACAAAAAAGTGAACTCGACAACCCCTCAAGCATCAACAGTTATGAGGATTCGAATACCACACAAAAGAAATCTTCATTTAACAACAAAGCAGATCTCCTAGACCAAACTTCTCCATCTATCTTCAAGAGGGCGAACACAATATATCGCGAAGCTAAGACACCAATGTCCCAAGAACCAAAAGAGATGAAGGAGATGCAAGATAAAAGAAGTTGGAAGACCGTAGAGAAAAAAAAGAAAGCTACAACATCAAGCTCGCCAAGAAAGACGAGGAGCGAGACAATTAAAAACTAAGAAAATTATAGGTCCCATATACCAATTTGGTCTTAGTAGACGTTAACCACCATCATCATCATCATCATATATTATATATTAAACTGAAATACACTATAATCATAATAATGGTAAACTCTAATATATATTTATAGTAATAAATAATTAGTATATATATTTTAATATATTAATAATTATATATATGGTTAATTAATCATTATCTATAAACTTTAATATTAAGCCTAATTTTATAAACCTTAATATATAATAAACCCTATATTAAAAGTCCATATATTAAATTCTACATATTAAAACTTAATATTAAAAATTTAATATTAAAAATCTCAATACTAAAAACCCAAATATTAAACCACAAAATTAAACACAAATATTAACCACCAAATGTTAAAAATGTAAATATTATAAGCTCAAATGTTATAGACCAAATATTGTCATTAAAATATTATAAACACTAAGCCAAATATTATGAACCCTCAATATTATAAATCTCTAAAATTATAAACCCAATATTATAAATCTCAATATTATAAACCAAATGTTATAAACTGTAATAAAATGCAACCCAATATTATAAATCTCAATGTTAAAAACAAATTTTATAAACCCTAATGTTATAAATCGAATATTTTAAACCAATATTATGAACCTCAATATTATAAACCAAATATTATAGACCCAATGTTAAAAATTATTACAAACCCTAATGTTATAAACCCCAAATTCTATAAACCAACTATTATAAATTACAATGTTATTAAACATCAAATATTTAAAACCCAAATATTCAAAACAGATATTACAATCCCCAATATTATAAACCAAATATTGTTAACAAAATATTATAAACCCCATAGAAATCACATAGGAGAAAATTTTGTCGACACATTTTGAACCAACTAGTGTGGTTCATCATGATCAGATGAAGATGCATATATTTTATAAACCTTAATGTTATAAAAAACATTATAATCTTCAATATTGTTAATCATTCTCATAAACCCCGACGTTATACACTAAATGTTATGAGCAAAAATTATAAACCTAATGTTGCAATTCAAATAATATAAACCCAAATATTATGAACCAAAACAAAATATTATAACCCAATGTTATAAAACAAATATTATAAACTCCAATGTTATAAACCAAATATTATAAACCAAATATTATAAACCACAATGTTATAAACTAACTTTATAAATCTAAATATTATAAATCAAATATTATAAACCAATGTTATAAACCAAATATTATAAACCCAATGTTATAAACCAAATATTATAAATAAAATATTATAAACTCTAACATTATTAAACAACAAATATTAAAAATCATCCCCAATATTTTAAACCAAATATAGTAAACAAAATATTATAAATACCAAATAAACCAAATGTTTTAAACCAAGTATTACCAAATATTATCAACTGATGTTGTAAACCAACTATTATAAACCCGATATGATGAACCAAATATTACCAACTCTGATGTTATAAACTAAATATTACAAACCTCAATATTATAAACCAAATATTATAAATCCTAACATTATAAACCAATATTAAAAAATATTATAATTATACCATTATAATATTATAACTTTATATATATATATATATATATATATATATTATATATATATATATATATATATATATTATATATTTATATAATATATTAATAACAATGTCAAACATTAAATATTAAAAATCAAAATATTATAATTTAGAATGTTATAAACCAAAATATTATAAACATCAAATAAGCCATATGTTATAAACTCAATATTATAAACCCTAATGTTATAAACCCGAATGTCATAAACCAAATATTATAAGCCAATATTATGAACCCAATCTTATAAACCCAAATTTTATAAACGAATATTATAAACCCAAATATTATAAGTCAAATATTTTAAACCAATGCTATACGCGAAATATTATAAACACAATTGTTAAAAATAAATGTTATAAATCAATCTTATATACTTTAAGACTAGAAGCCCCAATGTTATAAACGAAATATTATAAAACCCAATATCAACCAAATAAACTAAATATTATAAACCCAAAATAAATCGAATATTATAAACCCAAAATATTATAAACCAAATATTATAAACCCTAATGTTATAAACAAAATATTAGAAACCAAATGTTATAAACGAATGCTATTATCAAAATATTATAAACCTCAATATTGTAAATCCCAAAGTTATAAACCAAATGTTATAAACCTCAATCTTACAAGCCAAAAATATTATTTAAACCCCAGATATTATAAACCCCAATATAAACCAAATATTATCAGCTCAATCTGATAAACTCAATACTAAACCCTAATATTAAACCAAATATCATAAACTCTAACATTAAACCCTTATTTTGTAATGTTGAAATGTGATGTTGGACTATAGAGATTGACTTTGTTTGAATTTTTCATCTAATGTGATTGACTATGTTTTGTTAGAAATTAAGTAATAGAGCAATGGAACACAAAATATTGCAGAAAAATACACATAAAAGAATAAATAAGAGAGACACAAATATATTTTGTTCACCCAATTTGGGCTACGTCCACAGAGAAACAACCAGTTCTTCTGTTTATATTATCTAGCAAAATGAAGGGATACAACCTACAACAAATCCATTGTAACTTTCTCTTTGCTCTCACAGAGTCTCCTCTCTTCTTCTCACACAAAATAATACACATGCTTAATAAAATTCCCTCATATAAACTGAGGGTTGTCTTCTATGGAAAACAATACCTAAATTAACATAACATCTATCATAAGATCTTTCGCCTAATGAATGACCGAGATTGACTACGAAATTAAAATATTTTACAAGGCAATTTTTATTTAAATTCTCACTTCAGGAGCACTGCCCCCGAATCCCTACCAAGGGGGGCTAGGTAGCAGAAATAGCGGTAGGCCAAGCGCCTCCCACACCCCCCCCATCAGGGACTAGGATCCAACCACGACTGGAACCAAAAGACCTCTAAAAAATATGGAAGATAATCAAGCTCCACACGCAACATGTATTACTACTAATAGTAATCAATAACAATAATAGGCAATTAAGTTCAAGACTAAAGTTGAAGAGTTTTGATTGTCAAACATAGTTAACAATTCAAATAGGGGGATAATATTGTCATAAACCAAATAATATAAATTCACATATTATAAACCAAATATTATATACCCCAAATATTATAAACCCTAATGTTATAAAACCTCTTTTTATAAATCAAACATTATAAACCAAATGTTATAAATTAAATATTATAAATCCCAATATAAATTAAATATTATCAACCTACTATTATCAACTCAATACTGAACAAAATATTGTAAACTCTAATACTAAACCCTAATTTTGTAATGTTGAATTGCAATGTGATATAACATTATGATAATGATTGTCACATTGTGATAAAATTGATCATGGTCAACAATTTAAGCAATGACTATAAAGGTTGACTTTGTTGACTTTATTGTCTAATGTGGTTGACTATGTTTCACTATTAATATTAATCAATAATATTAATAGGCAATTATGTTTAGATTAAGTTGAAGAGTGTTGACTAAAAGACGTAGTCAACAATTCTAACAGGGGGATAACATTATCGAAATGTGACAAACATTATCACAATGTGTCAACATTGTAATCTCACATTGCGACGTTGGGTAAATTGCAATCTAATGCAACATTCTCACAATGTTTATTTCATTGCTATGTTGGATAGATTTGTGTAACATTCCGATGTCATAACATGTTATATGATTAATGTTAATCAATAATATTAATGAGAAATTATGTTTTACTAATAGTCAACATTGTTGATTGTGAAAAATAATTTAACATAGCCAACCACATTTTGTAATGTCACATTGTGGCATTGGATAAATTGCAATGTAATGTAACATTGTGACAATGGTTTTGAAATTGCAACAATGTTTGCCACATTGTGACGTTGCATACATTTATGTATGGTTACAATGTCGCAATATTATTATTATTATTACTTAACTTTATTAATATTAATATTGATATTATTAAATATTTTAAAATATTTATTGTGACTCACCAAGGATGACCATAGTTGACTAAGGTTGACAATGAATGACGTTGGTCAACCATAGCTGGCTATAATTGAATATGGTTGATTTATGTTGACTGAGGATGAATTTCACTGAACGAGGTTGACCATGGTCAAATATGTTAAACATAGTGTTGACCAAGTTTGATCATGGTCGACCATTTAAGCATTGAGTACAAAGAGTTACTCTATTAAAACCAATATTGGTCAACCATGGTTCATATCAACCACATTATTAAATGTGGCTATGCTAGTTGCAACCGATGTATGTGGTGTCAATTCATTGGCCATGTTGGACCATGGTTTATGAAGGTTGATGAGGTTGATAGGCGTATCTCGATCATATTAGTAACGAGGTTGACCATGGTCAAATATGTTAAACATAGTGTTGACCAAGTTTGATCATGGTCGACCATTTAAGCATTGAGTACAAAGAGTTACTCTATTAAAACCAATATTGGTCGACCATGGTTCATATCAACCACATTATTAAATGTGGCTATGCTAGTTGCAACCGATGTATGTGGTGTCAATTCATTGGCCATGTTGGACCATGGTTTATGAAGGTTGATGAGGTTGATCGGCGTATCTCGATCATATTAGTAAATGTTGTTAACCATGGTTGATCTTGGTGAACCATTATTTTAGACTATGGTTGACCATATTCGACCATTCTGGCCATAAAGAACTTAATTGATGACCATAATCGTTCATGGTTGACCATGATTGGTCATAGTTAACCATATTATGTTTCTAACAATATTATGATTAATTTAACTATTATTTACATATATATTATTATTAATATTATTTTTAAAGAATGTAAGGTCACCTAGATTACTGCAATGTTGGATTTAAATTAATGTACAATCATATTCACCCATTAAATGAATCTAGAATAATTGATCCATCTTCATGTAAATGTATCCATGTTTCATAATTGAGTATTGTTCAAAATCAGTAGAAATTAATTCAATGGGTGAGCCATTTGCACCCATATTCTAAAATGGAAGCATTATCAAAATTGAGTATGGACATCACATTCAAGAACTTCACTATGATTTCCCATTATAATGGGTAATTTAAATGGTTTTATTAGAATGCAGGGTGTGCATATGTCGTCATATGCCACTCCTTAGTGTTATTGGACAAAATATAAATAATACTTCTAGGTGGTTTTGGTAAAAACCAGTCAGATAAAGAAATTCTTTCAATTTTTTTGGGACTGGTTGATTTATGGAGAACTAACTATTTTATGGGGGTGATGCATAACCTTGGTAACATTATTTCATTAATAATCATCTTATTAGTAAAAATATTGTTTTTCTATTCATAATTAGGGCATAATTAGGGGTAGCTAAGTCCCTCCCAAAAAAATAGAGAGTAGATAATACTATATATATATATATACACACATATACATACATACATACATACATATTCAACTCATAATTTGAATTATGAACAACACTATTGTCACAAGTAATGGCTAACGAGACAATTCAAAATAATGGCATTTCTTTGAAATTTCCTAGAAATGGTTCTTCCTCGGAATTGATTCTTATTAAGGATAGTAGAACTCTACAAATATATGACAATGCATCTAAAGATAATTGCTTCATGTTTAAGTTTATGGATGATCAAAATGAAAAAAAAACTAATATCTATTTATTTTTTAATAACTAATCAACATTATTAATCGTTTTATGTTTTTCCTTTAAAATCTATATTTCCTTCATATAACATAAGATAAAATAAAAAATTTGTTTAACTATAAAGAATCATTATTGCATTTCAATGCATTAAATATATTACCCACACGTTACTTTAAGGGATAAAAGAAACATAAAACTTGTACCTAATAACAAATTGTTATCGCTTTGCAAACACCCTTCAAAATGTTTCCTATAATTGAATTTTGGAGCCTATTGTGAATCCTATGATTAACCTTTCCATAGCCACTTCTTTCTCTCTTAATTATTTGAGCTTCCTTTTGGATTGTAAGTGTTGAACTCACCTACTCACACATTCTAAGTCTACAATGATTTCATGAGCACACTTCTTCACACAAGCTCCAATAATACTAACATAGTCTGTTAAGATAGTGCTCGCACTATGCTCAAACCATGTCGATAGTCACTGCGAACTAATATTGACAATTTTGGTGAGTTTTGTAAACTATCGCTTTTGTGCACCCTTTCTTTCACGAGTTTTGATTTCATACTTTTGACTATCTCTTTTACTTTTGCTCACTTAAATTAGTGTAATTTTCATGTTATCTTTGCTCTGGCACGTGTTTCTTCCACCTTCATTCACGTATCGCAAGTGTCATTTGCACTTTTCTTGTCATATAGCAAGTGTCATCTCATGGCGTGGGAACCATCTCTTATCACGTAAAGTGGAGTTTTGGATTGTTTTAAGGGGAAATATTTGTGAAAAATAGTTTTTATTACCATATAGACATGTTTTGCACTCATTTCAAAAGTTTCAAGCACTTTCACACAAGTGTCACCACTTTCGTCACAAAGTGTATCATTTTTGTCACACATGGTAGGAGTCATCGCAAACATGTTGCATTGAGGAAAGTATATTGTTCATATTTTATGAGTATTCATTATCATGTTGTAAAGTTATCTAAGAATGTGATCATGATCAAAGTTTCTCTCTCGCTCATATTCATCTCATTGATCCAAAACTTAGTGCAACTGGGAAAGCTCCCCGTCCGAGGCACTCAACCTCATTTTTCCCAGCCTGAACTACGCATTTCGAAGTCCTAGCCCTCAAGCAGCATCCTTGTCCCTTGGAACTGTACAATGCATAGTTTCTAGCCTCCAATATTGCACACTGCGCAATCAAAGTGCTCAAGCTCAACCTCTCACCTCCAAAACTACACAATCTCTCTCTTGTTCTGAGCCAAAACTGCACATTGCATAGTCTCAAGGCTTAAGCCTTAGCATTAAGCTCCTGAAATACATAATTTTAGAGTCACTCAACCTCCTCTTGCTTCTAGAACTACAAAACAACCATAAATAGTGTCCAACTCGTCAGTCTGGTTCCTTCAACTCCATAATTGCATAGTTGACTAGCTCAGTCCAACCTGAACTGCACATTGCATAGTTGCAAGACTCAAGCTTGACCTGTGACTGGCTGAGATGCATAATTGCGTAATCACTGAGCCTATCCCTTAGCTTGCCACCGATTTCTCACTTAATCAGTGAATCATCATGCAACATCTTAGACTAAGGGGTTTATCAAAATGATGTCATCTTGTCATGCGTGAATTGTAAATGCAGGTTCTTTGCCATATAATGATAGGATGATGATGAAGGAGCCAGAGAAGGAGACCATGCTAGAAGGAACTTCATTAGTCATGAAGACAAGATGATCAATCGAGAGAAAAAAAAGTGACACCAAATTGAGACAACAGTTAGAGATCAAGTTACATTGAAGGCTCCTCATCTCTAAGCCATTTTGGAGGACAATGAAGAAGGTCATGATCCATATTTTAGAAGCCAAAAAGCAAGAAACAACAAAGAATGGCTTGACATTTCCATGTTATGATGCATTCCATGTCATCAGTGTCATGTCATGTCATGTCATGAGTCATCATGTGCCACAACATTTTTTTGGAATATTTAATTGATTATTGGAGAAATAAAATGTAAAGTGGAAGTAAAAGAGTCATTCATGTAATTTTAAAAGTCATGTAGGAAGTCAAAAGGTCATAGAGAAGTCGAATAGTCATGAGGGTAGCCTAAGAGTCACAAGGGAGGTGAAGGATCACCCCATTTGTTATATATACACCCTCATGGTAAAAGAAATGGACTTTTCACCTTGGATTCTCCCATAAGGCATCAAAGAGACAGACTTAGTACATTTGGGGAGAAATTTGTGGCTCCAATGCTCCACTATTTGAGCTAGTGATGTTGGTTGTATTCATGTATCTTGGGACTTTTACTTAGTACTTGAACCCTAAAGGTCGACATGTTTTCATGCATGGATCGTGAATATTTGTAAGAATATTATGTAAATGTTGATGATTCGTGTTTTCTTTCACCTCTAGTTGAACTATTTTAGTTATTTTAGTTCTTATATTGTTGAAAATGTGTTGTAATGGTTGTAACAATGATCACATCTATGTGGACTATTCTACTTGATTTTAGGTGGTTATCCTTTTTCTCATGTTCACCTCTACTAGTGTGGTAATATTACCTCTCTCTTAGAGGTTCATTTCTCCTCCATCTGCAATAGAAGAACCAGGATACACCTGAAACTGAAAATTCAAGAGGCACTCTTGTTTTTTCTCAAAGACACATACACACTTCTCTCTCTTTTGCTAATAGTTAAAGCCAAGGAAAATCTATAAGAATATATGAAAATGGAGCCAATATTTTGGATGTGGCTCTTATTCCAAAAGGGGTGAGGTCTAATTGGGACTTCACATCTCGGATACCCCCTTAGTTGATATATTTCCAGCATCCATCAACAAATGGTGCTATGGGGAGGGGCAGATTACAAGTTAGGCCCATTAAGTCTATTTTGAACCTCTAATTTGAAATGGCTCATCCTCAAATCATACTCATGGGGTGTTTTTCTATCATATCCCCTAGTAAAGTTTCAATCCTTGATGGGCTTGTTTATCACTTGTCTCAATTTATGTTTGATGGTGAAGAAGGAACATCCATAATTGAGTAAATTTCAAAATTTCTTGAATTTTGTGAATATTATGAAATAAATGATGAACATTTTGCTTGTGTGACTTTCTTTGTCACCCTTGAAGGTCGTGTTAGCTTATGGTGTCATACCTTACCATCTGCTTCCATCCATTCTTTTCATAATTTCCTCTTGGAGCTTTATAAGCCTTTGATAGGTATGATTACTGGGATGTTCTGAAAACAATTAATAAGTTAAGAATGAAGCCTAATGAATAAATCGAGGATTTCTTTGATCAAGTCCTTCACCTTTGCTGTGAATTTCAAAAACAAGATATGGATTGGGATATCTTGAAACAAAATTTTCAGTGTTTGGTTCCTTTGAAGCCTTGAAATTCACTGCGAAAACATGGGGGTAACCACCTGGTCTAGACCTTAAAAAAAACTCCTTTTCCGTTTGGTATAGTGGCTCCGACTAGGGATAATGGGATGAGTTTCCTAGAGAGGATTGATTTGATAATGTTGGTGGGGATGATATAAGATATAATGGAGAATGATTCAACTGAGTATAATCTAATCTAAATAATAAACACATGCACATATCTTAATCTAACATTATCTGACTATAAATATACCTGGGAATAAACTAAGATATGCGATAGACATAGATGTCTAAAAGAAATTGGTAATAAAGATCATTCAATAGCCAAAAGAAATGAAATCTTATAATGATACTTGTTTTGGATAAATAGTTAGACGGAATAATTAAGAAAACTATATTAGATATAGTAATTGTTCATGTATTCAAGACAAAATTAGAGTTGTAACATCATATAAAAGTGAAATAATGTAGAACTATAACTCATATTTTCATACGTAAGACAATAATTTTTTTTTATTACCAATGCATAAATAAAACACAATCATACGACAAAAGCACCATGTTGGCTTAGTGGGGCCTGACCCGGGTTTAGAGGTGATTTGTCCAAGAAAATCCTGGTACTACTGGCCCTTTCGGAAATAGGGTGCTAGAACCAAGTTTCTGCACCCTGGGGATGTTTGATATGTTAGGATTGGTACACGGTCCAACCTTCACGCTCACTGTGCTACGCGTACCAACGGGCACCTCGTGGCCTGTGATGTTGTCTTTGCGTAGTCCTACTCGCAGTGCAATCCTTGTTATTTACCCATGTCTTTCCTAATTATGCACTGTTAGTTGATTACTTAGATTATTTTCATATATAAGTATTCTGAACCATACAAGCATTTACTCAACTGCGCGCAGTAAATAAACAGAGTAAAAGTAATGCATAACAATAGAATAACGATTCAAGACTAGATGCACAGAATTAGGATAAACTTCTCTTTATTATCTTTCTGTTCGGATTACAGACTCGACTCTGCCATGCGCACTCAGTCACAGGGGTCTGCGCACTCAGTTGCGGACTCTACCAGGCCTCTGCGCACTCAGCTGCAGAGCCTCTACCTACTACTATGACTCAAGACACTTATACTCTTCTCTAAGTTTGAACCATTCCCTCGCTACTCATTTTATCTTCTACTACCCTCTTTACACTTAGAGCCTCACTCTATTTATACAATCCCATGGTCTGCGGACCATGGGTAGGTCGACATGACTTTACATTACATTACATTACTTTAGGGTGGATAGCCCTATGACTTAAACTCTACTTCGTGCTTCGCGCTCACAATTCACAGAGTCTTACAAAAACTTAGACCAAAAACTTGGGCTATGAGCCCCAAAACCTACTTTGGGGGGATTCCATGCCCAACAGGCCCCCAACACAATCATCGTGACTCGTCTAGAGTCACTCTGCTGGTGCGGCGATCATGGCATGAAGCCCTTCCAACCGATCTTGCGTTATGGATGTCTACAGTGCACTATTCTATAGTCCACTGGATCTGTTGCACTCTTTCAATTGAAGTCTTACTGTCAGGGGCAAATCCCTGTCTTAAGGCATGCATTGCCTTCATCTGTGCGCGCTTTCCTTCGATTTCTATAGTGATGAGGAAGACCTCATCAATCTAAGGCTAGATGCATGCTTTAAGGACTACCTCTTTCTGCCGCGTGACATCCACCTATTCCTTCAACGCCTTTGCCTGCCATAGCTTCGCCAGTCGTTGGGTCAGGAAAACTGTCTGCACTGTTCCGCCCACACTATCATATTGCACTTGAAGCTCCTACACCTCTATTTCCAAGCACTGTATGTCGGGGTCCTCCTGTAATGAAGTGAGGACCACGAAGGATTCTTCCAACATACCGGTGTAGTTCTGTACTGCCTTTTTTATTTCCTCCAACCATTTTTTAATAGTGCCAACGCGCTATTCCCTAACTTCTTGGGGTGTAGAGGGTTGCGCCTTTAATCACTAGCTAATTTGTGGCTTTGCTCCGCTATAGGTAGATCTGCCGGGACAACCAATTCTGGGACATTTCGACAAGAATTTTCTACTGCCTGCTACAGTCCTTGAGTCTGTGCAACCAGTTCATCACAATGTCAGCTGAGTTGTTCCATATTGATTTTTTATTTGCTCATTACCTGTAGCACGTGGCCTTCTCTGGCGTGGAACTCGGTAGTGACCCCATCGTGTAACTGGTACAGGGTCTCGCGGAAGGGCAGCCAAGTTTAAGCCTAGTCCCTTAATCCTACCCACCATAGCTCGGTCAAATTCGTTCGGTGCTGCTAACACGCCCTCGGGGAACATGGAAGTATTGGTCATTCAGGCGCGCAACATCTGTTCTGCCTCTAAAGTACCTGTTGCACCATATGGGGCCATTGTTCTTGTTTGTGGCGGTTACACCTGTAGTTCCTGTAAATGCACTATTAGCACCCTAAACATAGTGTTCTACTCCATCATCACCTCTTGGAGCGCATCCTTAGTCACATTGCGAACCATTTCGTTGATGTAAAAAAGATCACCTTCTGTAAGCATGATTGGGTTGATAGATGTCTTCGATGCCTTAACCTTCTTTCTGGGGACCGGTTTCTCAGCGATGCATGACCGTTTCAACTGTTACGAGGTGGTTTCTTGGTCCGCACGCTCTTCGGCCAAGTCTATGTCCTCAGTCCCCTGCCCTATGGACATGTCATGGCCCTCCTCGACCTCTTCTGTTGGTGCTATTATTGTTTCTGCTGTCTCTGTTGCTGCTACTGCATCGACCGATTTCTACTGTGCGATTGCCTCTACTGCTACTTTTTCCTGGCACCTCTTTTTGGCCAGCTACACAATGCATAGCTTAGTGTCCTTCTTCCTTTGTTGATTTGCGGCCCTTTCCATTCCTGCCAAGTCTGGGGCATGCCACTCCAGAGGCCATGTTTCCAACACCGTGAAGATGGTGTCATTAGTAGTAATGAACAGGAGCTTCATCCATTCCTTTGCTGGATCTTTCTGCACATAGACATAAATGTTGTGCATTTCTGCTTTAAAGTCTGCAAAGCTCTATAGAGTGGCGTACATTGTGGGAGACAACCGTGGTCTTCTATTGATCCACATCCGAATGCTTGCCTCCATCAGCACCCAAAAAAACTTGGTTTCGCGAATTCGCTTCGCGTCCTTAGTGGCCTAGAGTGAAGCATACTTCATGTCCTTTGGTAGGTCTTGGTCGATGTTCGAGAAATAGCTATTTTCTGATAGTTCGCCTACTACCAACAAGATGGATACGAGCAACCATGCGTAGTGGAAGGTCTTACCCTACTCTTGGCCTCCTTGCAATTTGTCAAAAAATCCTCACACAGGAACTCAGACCAGTTGAATTGGACCCCCTCCACACATTTTTCGGCTAGCGCAACCATAGGCTCTGCATTAATTTTCTGGCCAGGAGGTGGGTGGCGAAGCGCACCCCTTTGTCCTTGATACTTGCAATTGCATAGCCTCGCTTCTTCTTTTCTAGCTTGTATTTAGTTTTCATGGCTTCTGTGAGAGCCAAATCACTACCTTTTCCTGCCATCATCGTGGGGTCCTTTCCCTTACAAGGAAGTTGAGAAATCAGGTGAATGAGGGCAGTCGTGATGGGAATAGGCTCCTCCAACCATAGATACCCATCATGCACTAGGTACAACAGTTGCTTGATGACGAAAATGATGATGGGCGCGCAATGAAAGTGGGGTATCCATCGTAGATGAAGTAAGTTGGCCTTCTCCACACCGTGTAACCATTTTTACGGCTCCAGTGTGATTAATGGCCCCTTCAAATTTTGTTTCATTAAGCTCTCTGTCACTAGGTGCGAGAAATTTTCGCTAACCGCGAGGTCCCAATCTTCGAATTTCATGGTAGGCACCTGGCCTAGGAGCGGACCTTCAAAAGTAATTCTGTTAGGGAGAAGTGAGGTCTAGAGCACACTCTTCATGGCCTTCAAGTCTTTGGGCACCCTAGCTTTCCCTTTCCACGGAGGGATGTACGCGGGTAACTTTGCTGCGGAAGGAATTTGTGGGATGTCCTCCTCCATCTCTTCTTACTCCTCTATTTGATCAATTTGAGCCTGTAAATCCTCCTCCTCTTCATCTGATTCAATTGTGACAGCCTTGCCTTTTTCTTCCATTGATATCTTGCTAAACCGTGGGTTTTGTGGGGACACGTGGACTGGTCCCATAGTTTGTTTATCCTTCTTCGGCCACGACGTTCGTGGTGATTTTGGAACTTTTGGCGGAACCGCCGCATCTCTGGGCTCCTCATCGACCATATGGGATGGTGTAGCCTCGCCAACAGTATCTTTGGAAAATCTCACACCTGGCTTGGTAGCAGTCATCGTGTTTGCACGGGATATGTTTGGTCATGTACTCATAGATGGTAAGATTTCTCGGTGCTCAATACTTTGCAATTGCTCAAATCTTAACCAACCAAGTGTTGTTGCATGGCTAGCCCTTGCAGTTTTATAGCGTCTTTTGAATTTGAATTCCACTGTTCCCCCCACTTCTAAGTCATTAATGCATTCTTGGCAGAAGATCATCCCAAATGTAGCTCTTAATTCATGTCTTAATTGCCTGCCACCCACTCCCTTTTGCCATAAATTGGACATCTCGTCATGAACAGTGACGCCAATGGTTACTTCCCAATTTACCCACGCGGCAGTGCAGCCCCCCGTGCATTGGTGTGACCCTTGTGATATGCTGATCCTGTGCACAACCCCCTTATTGTGCAGCTCCCACACAGACTCTTTTATAGTCTCACGCTCTCTTTCAACTACCTGGAGGGCTGACACTGTGCTCCCTACGGTTAGTCAGGTGGTCGTACCACTTTTGTGAGACTTCAATTTTCCTTCTAGTCTAGTCCGTGGGTACTCCTCAATTACCCTCATGACAGTCAGTGTCGCGCCTACTACCTTATGTGGTGCGCACTGTGTTTGGTAAGGTGCAGTATCAGCCATGGTAGCAAAGTCATAAATTCTCGGTGACAATCTTCTAATGTAGTGGTATGACCTTCTGTTTCTTGCCTTGTCATCCTTTATTTATCGATGAGACATGCTTGCGTGACCTTGTTTTCTAGTCTTTTGATCTCAGTGTCCATCAACATGCTTTTATTCCTCAATTGTACCCGATCTTCTTTGATTTCATGAAGTCTAAGGTTCCCTCGTTGAATGGCTTCCTGAATCCTTATATGTTCATCCTCGCATAGTCATGTGATTCCTTCATCCTGGTCTTCGTGCACTGTCATAAATGTGGGATCTATTACGTATAGATTCCTTTTGGTACTCCCTTTAGAAATTTCGGTGTCTACTATATTTCGCACCATTGGAATCATCTCCGTGCTTAGGTTTTTGCACATAGTCTTATAGGCCCATCGAATTGCTAGCACGCGTAGGTCCCAATCAGTCTGTCTCGCCAGGTGAACCTTGTTTAGTACTTTGTGCACCCTATGGAATAATTCATCATGGAGAATTGGTAACACGCGTTACCTTGCCTACTGTTGTGGTTTGTTCCAATTCTCTAGGTGGGGGGTGGTGTGTGCTTGTGCAGACTGTACAACATATGTTTTTACCCATCAGGAAAGGTGGGCGTGCAAGTTGTTCCGCCCTAGCTGATTCGCTTTCGTTTGAAGCTGGGGTTTTCCAAAACGTAGGCACATCATCCTTCTACATCCGTGCCAGTCTTCAAAAGTTCCTTGATGCGTACCCCACCATTGTGCAGGTGTTGCGTGCAGTGCCCACTTTAGTGCATTGAACCGCTACTATTCTGGTACTGTACTTTCGGATTTGCTTAGAAATTCATCCACTGCTGATAATCCATCATATGTTGGTAGCTACCTTGCCTCCATTGTTACGCAACATAATTAATTGATCATCATGTTGCAGTTCAATGTTGTTACTTCGTGTAGCTAATTCTGCCATCGCTCTATCTCTTCGTCTGAATCTGAAGTGCAGGAGCTTTCGCGCTCCCACGAAATCCTTCCATCTGCAGCTAGATTCTGTAGAAATGTTGAATAATATAACACTTATTCACAGAGATTATCTTGATTATATACTATTTGCGAAATGCATGCATAATACATAACCTCCTCTACCATTGACATCAATTTGTGGAATTAAAAAAACAATCGCATGCGCACATTGAAACATCAATCACACATATCAACACAGTATGTAATGGGGAAAGCATACAGTTGAAAACCCCCAAATATTTGTATATTATAATGATAGAGAACATGTAATAATACATAGTACAATACTCCTCACAAGTACTCAGTACTATCTCCACATGCTACACACAAACTAGCTCAGATCTGAACAAATCACGGGTTCAAATCTCCTCCACTGGTTGCCTGCCTCTACTGCGCAATCCAAGTTGAGAATAGATGAGATCCAAGTTTGAATCCCTTTGGCTTGTATTGTGCAATCCCCATTGGCAATCTCAATCAATGATTATGCAAATCTCATGCACAACTATAGTCACAACTGATAGTAGTCTCACCCTTTCACCCACCTCTAACACTTGTCTCCACTGAACTGTCCATGCACTGAGTTAACTGATGTATTATTTAGTTTATTTATGAGTTAATAATTAATGAATTAATTAATAATTAATTCACACCACTCATCACTAGTGTATTTGTCAGTTGGACTCAATACAACTAGTTCAACTAAGTGAAACTGAACACAACTCCATCAACTCCTCAATCAACTCCACCAAACTCAATCACTTGAGTTCTAAATGAAGTCCATCATGCAATAGCTCAACTAACCCATAGGAAAGTGCATTTCCTTCTGGCAGTTGCATGTGCCACATCCGTAGCTCGAACTGAAGTGCTGCAAGAGGATAAGATAATGTTTATAGTCCAAATATTATTAAGAGCTAATAATATTCGACTGTTCTATTTTTTGATTGGCAGTCACAAAATAGACTCCACCCATATGTCTAAAAATAGAGGTCCATATATTTTTACCAACATGACCAATCATCCATAAATAGCATCCTGCAATTCTAGACATGATCATAGTCTAAAAATAGACATAGTCTAAAAATAGACTTTGCACCAAAAATAGCCTGTGGGCCCACTTAGTGAAGGCGACTTCTTTTCACTAAGCTCCATCATCTTGTTTCATTTTCAACAGTTCCTCAAGGATTAACTACTATAGTGCTTCAACATAGTTTCAAATGGATGTCAAATGTATGAAGGAGTCTTGGAATATGATCTTATTCCAAGCCAGCCATATACCCCAGCAGACATGGAGGGGGAGGTTACGGTTTTATTGTGATGATGCTGAGGTCCACCATGCCTACCACGCTAAGGTGATTTGTACCCCATTCCATTTGATGTTGATATCGAGGGAGATATAAATATGATTCCACACCTGATTGGTTGTTGGGCACTGTAGGAAGAGATGGTCTATGTCTTCGGCCTCTTTCTAGCATAGGAAGCATCATGATGGGCCATGTATAGCTCGACAATTAAGGTTATCATCAATAGGTGCCTTGAGTTTCCAAAGGGGTCGCCACCACCATACAGCCTCAACCGGTTCCTGTTCTGAAATAAGGAAGGTATATCCATCCTTGGGAGTATAACGACCATGAGGGGATGCAACCCATATGAGTTCATCCTCACTGTCAGTTATTCTGACTAGTGACTCTTCAAGTGCCCCAATGTATCTGGACCAGTCGTTTCTCCATATACCTAGTATCATGAGGTCTTGGGGTGATTTCCAAGTTTGTGAGAGATATGTAGTGTTTCTCCCATCTGCAATTTGGGAGAGTTGTGTGATACCAGCAAATTCTATTGTTTTTCTGAGCTCCAGTGATAGTATGCGCGCATTCCCACAGCCCGACTAGGCATCATTTACTAAGCATACTAGCTCACCAGTACCAATACACCATGTCAGTCCTCTTTTATGACTGATATGGAATGAGTAATAGCTTTCCATATGATGGATGAACCAGTTCTACCTCTAATCAACCTATGAACTCATTCCATAATGGTTAGAGGGTATATGTATTTGTGATAAACCACTTCTTTCCATAAGCTAGATGATGTTATTATCTGCCAAACCAGTTTTGTTGCAAGAGCCATTGTAAATTTATGTAAATCCTTGATGCCCCAGCCTCCTCATTTTTTGGGCTTTCCAATTCTCTCCCTTTTCACCCAGGAAGAGGTCCTGCCATCATGCTTCCCTCTCCATAAGAATCTGCGACAAATTTGTTGTATTTTGTTGGTGATACCTTTTGGGATCTAGGCTAGAGCCATCGAGTATGCTGGTATAGCCTCTAGTACTAATTTGATTAGTACTAATATGCTAGCTCTAGATAGCCATCTTTGTTGCCAAATGTTGATGCGACCTTCAATTTTTGCAATGAGCCAAGTCCAGTCCGCTATACGGTAATCATTTGGTTTAAGTCTGAAGCCAAGATACTTGAGGCCATCCTCAATGTCTAGGCGAGTGAATTGAAATTGTTTTATATCAGATCTTTTTTCATTTAGTGAACAACATATAGACATAATGGTAGACTTGATTAAATTAGGCATCATTCTTGTAGATTTACAAAACAAGGAAAAAATATATTTGAAACAATTTGTGTCCCGAATGGATCCATCTAAGAATATTAATACATCATCAACAAATAAAAGATGTGTAAGATAATATACATCTATCATTTTGACCCCACATAATGACCCGGATGCTCGGGCATTAGATATGAGCCTACTCAATATGATCAGGAGGAATAAAACGGGTGATAATGGACATCCTTATCTGAGGCCGCACTCAGCATTGAAAAAATTGGATGTAACCCCATTGATAAGTATGATATATGATGCAAAGGTGAAGCAACACATGATCCATTTTATGAAAGAGTGTGGAAAGCCAATGTGGGTAAGAACAAGTTGAAGGTATGTCCAACATGCTCTATCAAAGGCTTTAGAAAGGTCAATCTTAAGTATGATGCTTTTAAGGTTCTTGAGCTTAATGAAGTGTAGGACTTGTTGAGAAATACCAATGGCTTCATGGATCTGTCTATGATTGAGGAATGCAAATTTCTCCATGGATATAGGCTTGGATAAGATGGGCTTGATGCATATAGAAATGATTTTGGATATGATTTTGTATATGCAACTGCATAAGGATATAGGTTGATAGTCATCAAATGTCTAGGGGTTATCAGCATTGGGGATGAGTGCTATAAAAGTATAATTGAACCTATTGTTCATCTTCCCATATGGTCTGCATTCCTAGATTGCCATAAGGAGGTCTTTGCCAATATGGTCAAAAAAGGTTAGATAAAATTCAATAGGCCAACTATCTGGTCCAGGGATTTTGTCTTTTTTGAACCACTTCAGTACAACTCCAATTTCTCCCAGCGAGACCAGATTTTTCAAGTTCTCCACATCCTCCTCATTCACAAACCGAGGCATTTTCCTAGAAATGTGGAGAACTTATGCTATGGTAGCTTCTCGTGGGGCTCTAAAAATTTGGGAGAAGTGTCTAGTGCCCATGTTTGCATGCTAACTGAAAGTGTTTGCCTCCCTACCATTTTGATCTCTTAATCTCCAAATCGTGTTGATTAATTTCCTCCCCCTGGCACATTGCTGGAAGAATTTAGTATTTTCATCCCCAACCTATATCCAAATGGCTCTACTCTTATATCTCCAAGTCTCCTCTTTCTATCCTAAGAGTTCAATCTTTTCTACTTCCAACCTAATAAGTTTATCCTTCTTTTCAATGGATATATAACCTAAATTGCTTGTGTCATTCATCTCAACAATTTCAGCTTCAATTTTCACGAGAGTAGCATCGTCTCATTTCTTTTTTCCTTTTGCCCATAATATGGTCTTGTGCTTGTTTCGAGACAAATTTCTAGAGTTGGTATCTTGGCCACAGTGTGTCCATGATTCCTTTACAATATTATGCAGTTCAGTCTCATCAAGCTAGGTCAAATTGAATTTAAAAGGAGTATTTGGCTTACAATTGGAGTTCGTGACTTCAAAGAAAATTTGGAAATGATTAGAAATACCCCCAAATCCCACCCATTATCTTATTATGTCCAATCTATCCACCAGTTGCACTTTAATGATAAAGTAGTCCAATCTTCGTGCCAATGCATCCTCCCCAATTCTCCTATTGCACCAAGTACGCTAAATTTTGGCCATGTCTATATTCAGGAGACTATGTGAGTCCAAAAGGTGCTCAAAATATTTAGTCAAGGGGTCAGTCTGAGCTCGTGAACCCCATGATTCACCATGTCCCAATGAGAAGTTTAGATATTTGTCAATGATGATATTGTCCTTATCCATAAATAATGAAGTCATCAGTTTACCAATAAGCCCACATAGTTATGACAGGGTCCATATATATCTATCAAGTGAAGTGGGGCGTCTAGTTCAATAGATGTGATGTCTGCTCCCAATACACCTTCACATCCCCAAAATTTTTTAGTCGTAATAGTTTTGTTATTGAAACCAATGGCACATCCCCCCAATCGTCCTCTCACATAAAGGGTATGAAAGGTCCATCCAGGTAGAATGGATGTCAGAATGGTGTTGATCGCATCTACCTCTCCCAATGTCTCTTGTAGGAATAAAACATTTATCCTGTCAGATTCAAAAAGTCTATTGAGGACCAATTTTTTGTCTAGGTTTGCCAAAACCCTACAATTGTAAGATAGGCACTTCATGGGGTAACCAATTCAGGGTTGCCTTGTGCTCTAAGAACCCGATCAATGGAGGTTTCTATGCTAGTTGCCACCTCAATCCCTTCCCTCTAGATGGCCTTACATATATAGGATTTCCTTCCCCTAGGGATGTTTTGAGATTTTGGGGAGGGTCGTCACCTAGGTCAAAGGTATGTTGAGGTTTGGGGTGGGAAAGGGATTGGAGGTTACATTTATGCTAGGAGTTATTTCCCGATGATTCAACCCATGTAGTATGTGAGGAGGTTTCACCCTCAATAGTGGTAGGATCAATGGCCAGGTTGGTTGGGGAGTGGGGGGGTAACAACAGGACAAGTGATGGGTCTCAAATTGCATGCAAATAGACCCGAACCCGATGCAACAAGTGATAAATTTGCATATACAAAATTAAAAACATGACAAGATCTGGGAGGAGACGATATGTGTGTACCTGGAATCGGACCAGTGCTAGAGGAGTGTGATCTTGTCACCCTTGTAGAAGTAGGCCAAGTATCCAATTGTAGAGGAGTCATCCTAGTCTCCCTCCGTCACCTCGGGGGTTCTAATGATGCCTTATGTATAGGAGTCGATCCAATATCCAATTGCGTTTGTGTACCCATTGTCGTTTATCTCTTAAGAGAATCAATATGAATAGATGTGATCAACGAGTAGTCTTTGTACAAATGACCGACTTTATGATAGCGCCTACACCGGAAAGGTGCCCCCTCATAATCTAGGATTTGGCATCTAATGATCTCCCTATATTGCAAGCTGAGACTTTCTACTAGTCCTTCTTCGATATCTAGGTGTACCAAAATTCTAATAATGGCAATGCTTCCAGATTCAATGTATGATCTTTCATGATCTAGGTAAATCCCCATATCGTCCCCAATGCACCTGAAAACATCTTCCGACCAGAATTGTAGAGGTAGTCCTAATAGTCGAACTCATATTGTTCCCACCCCCAATTTTTCTTTATTAAGATAAAAAAGTGGCGACCATCGCTTAAGCAGTACTGGTGTCATTTCTATGTTCTAGTACTTGGAAAACACCCAATTTTCATGGTGGGGTTTTACGAAGATGAGGTTGAACCATCTGCACATCATGGTAAGAATGACTGACAATTGATCTAGGATGTGACCCCAAATTTCCACATTCCATCGTTTTAGCCTAGCCATGGAATAGTTCTGGCCTCTGACTCAGCCGATAATCATTGTACTCTTATTGTCCACTGCCTACGCCATGCTTATGTCTTCTCCAAATACTAGCAGTCACCCATGCTCTTGCATCTTAGTACACTTTGATTTTTTGCCTCTCGTCCTATGAGGGTGATTTATCGCGAAATGTTCAAGTGCCTCTGGTTGGTTATCATATGAGTCTATTACCCTAGTTTATTCTTGGGTTGGTATTTATTATGGTATTCCCTCGAAACATCCACAGGTATGAACAGAGTGTTGTGAGCGAGTAACCCTTGGGACGACCCCTAGGTTGTTAGGTATGTTAAGCCCTAGGTTCTCAATGCCAAATGTAGCAGCATCGTGACTGAGTAATACCCCAGCTGCCATGGATGTTTCTCCAGGACCATATGTTTGATATGCATGTTGTTTATATTCCTAATATCGTAGCTTGGAAGGAGACAATATTTTGAGTACCGGTTGGGGTTGGTAGTCCTTTAAATTGTATATTAAAGCCGAAGTTGTTGCAGGGGTCAGTTGTATAAACCCTAGGTCATTGAGGGTGGCCAATTCATTCTCCATATCAATTATAAATGCCCCAAACTGGTCATCTAATTCACGGGGGTTCTCCAGTGATTTCCTGGCTGGACGCTAAGGCGGGTCATCCATCCATATTGGTGATGTATCCATCGATTCCAGAGAGTAGTCAACTAGTTCTCTCTCCATGCAAACAACGTTTGATAACGAATGATGTTGTTTTGATGAAAGTGATCAAATGGTTTCTTCCTCATGCCGACAAATACCTTACCTAGTGAATATTCTTCACTGCCCTCCAAACGGTCAGTTATCCGTTCACTACATGTCACCCTGCCACACCTGTTCCAAATATTACTAACCCCACCCGAGCCCATCGAGAGCCCAAAGGTTGCCTATTGGTAAAAGTATCGTCGCCATCTTGTTTGTCTGGTTGCCCCTGTCATCCCTAGGTTTCTGTTGCGTTCCTAGGGTTTTTCCGCCACACCAATCTCTCTATGTAGTATATCTTTTGCAATTTTTTGTTCTAGGCCATCCACTGTTGTTGAAACTTCCTATCAATTTTGCCATCAATGCTATAGCATATTTAGTAAGTGAATGCATTTTATTTTTATCATTATTGTTTCATCACTTTTTCAAGGTGATGTAATTGTGTATTAACTTAATAATGTATTTTAGTATATAAATATGTTAGTATTTATAACATATAAGGTGTATTTATGTTTCTAATGATTTTAGATTGAGGAGTAAATGGAATTGTGTGATAAATTATTTTATTAATTGGGTGGTAATATTAAACTTGATGTGTGACTTATGGGAATGAAATTGACTAATAAAAATGGATAACGATTACCTAATAAATTATGCATGTTCCTTATATAACTAACATTAAAATGATTAAAAATTCCTAGATAACAAAAATTCTTATAAACAATTTCTATGTTAAATAAATACCAACCAAATAATTTTAAGTTTGCTTACATATTATTATTCCTACCCTAACTACTACAAAATGAGAACCCTATGTTTGTGTAAAAATTCTTGAGGTAGTATATGCAAATGTATAGTTGTTTATGGTAAAATATCTTGCATTTGCTAGAGTTTATAACTCGGCCTCTTTTCCCTTTCTTGACGTTATGATATCCCTTAGCCTTGAAATCAAAGAGAGCGATATTCATAGGCTAACCGCCAGATAGTGGGATGGGGGTTATTGAAAAAGGAAAGTAATGTATGATTACATTGATAGGTGTCAACCTATTGAAAAGTGCTAGAATTGATGTGCTTCTCATCACATTTATACTTTTTTAAGACACAATTTAATCTAAATTGAATTTTTTTTACTATCTCAATAGATGAAAATATTAGAATTGTCACGATAACTTCCTTTCTTTTCAAAAGTTGGCCATTAGTCATTATTATCTATCAGTAGCATTGGTTGTATCAATAATGGTTGATGGGTTATGTATTGTTATTTACACCAATAATAGCCTATTAGGTTATTTGCTATGCATTGGATTACTTAATGCACAGACAGATAATTAGGATATTTACTGTGTGTTGGGTTATTTAGTGTGTAAATGATCGGTTTATTTACTTTCGTGTTTTATATCACCTATTACCATATCTCTCATACTTTCATGGGCTTATTTCTTATGACTACATTTCAGTGGCATGTTAAACATGCAGTGTGTACCCATGAAGCTAATGGTTGATAGTAATGCTTCTTGCCATGTGGAATGTTATTTTTTTCCCTAACCACATTATCATATGCCTCCACCCATATCATGCATACTCTAAGCTTGTTGTTAGAAGAAAGTTATGGATTGTAGATGTAGAATGAAGTAGAGGCACCCTCAAGGATGACATTAGTCATTAGGGGATTTTTTAGGTCAAAAATGTACTAAAAAAATCAACTTAAAAAAAAAACAATACGATTCAATATGATAATGTCATTTCAGGGGTATATATTTTTGGAGGGAAAAGAAGAAAACTATTTTTTTAGTTGTATATTTGACTTATCTCCTTATATGCTCACTCAAATGTCAAGTGTATACACTTGTTAAATGCATAATTTAATTATGCATCTAATGTGTACCCACTCTGCATACTTTTGAATAGATCCACACCTCAAAAGAATTTAAAATACATGAAAAAATGTGGTAGAAACATGGTTTTTTCATGTATTTTTTTGTGGTCTACTCAAAAGTATGTAGTGTGGAACATGCTTTTTTCATATATTTGAAATTTTTTAAAATGGGTCTACTCAAAAGTATGCAGAGTATATACTCGCTAGATGTGGATGTAAAATTTAATTATACATCCAATGGGTGCCTACACTTGAGATTTGAGTAAACTTATAAGGAGATAAATAAAAAAAAATACAATGAAAATGTAATTTTCTTTCATTTTCTTTAAAATTTATAACTCTTGTTTTGTTATTTTCCTTAGAAAGCTTATTTTAGACCTCAAAATTCCTCTTATGGTAGGCCATACTTTTAATCCTCTATAACACCTTAAAGGGGTCATAATACCTCAATGTTAATTTAACTAGATACATATGCCACGAACTGTCCTTTTTTGTAACCATCATCATTAGTGAAGAGAAAGAACTTTGACTAGGTTGAATGATGCCAAGCTCTAGCATTCTTGAATAAGATGCTCAATCTCACCCTTCTGTGAATATAAATACATGTAAGACCTATTGTTAGATGGTACGCTTCTAGGTTGCAAATCAATATTTATTAGAAATACTGAGAGGTAGGGGGTGAATCAGTTTGTCATGCAATTATTAATTTTACTTTTATTTAACTGAATCATCATTTATTCACAACACATTATGCAATAGATATATAAGCATGAACAATAAACCATGAGCATCATTTAATAAAAAAGACATGCAACACATCAGCACAAAAGGACATTGGATATTAGGTGGAAAACCAAAATGGGAAAAACCATATTTGTTGTTGTTTATGTATTCTTCTTATTGTTATAAACAAAATATTTTATTACATCTTGCACTGGCACAAAATCTTACCAGTGTGCAGGCTACTACTTAATGGAGGCTACCACCTCCTCTTGTTTCTCTAGTTACTACTAGAAGGAATCCACCACTCCCTAATCAAATTTATCAGCCAACACAGGAAGGGAGCTACCAATCCCTTAGCAAATTTATTGGCCACCACCAGAAGGAAGCTACCAGTTCCTCACTGAAGGCTCTGACCCTCAGACCATTTGTAGACGACGTTTCAATATACCCCTTAGCCACAAACCTAGCCTTGTATTTCTCAACATTGTCGTCTGCAGCGTATTTGATCTTATAGATCCATCTCGAACCTATCACTGATCTGTCTTGAGGCCTTGGCACTACCTTCCAGACATCGTTCACCATTATGGAGTTGTACTCCTCTACCATCGCGTCTAGCCAACACCGATGTTGATTCTCCTCCTTGAAGCTGGCTGGCTCCCCATCCTGAGCTACTAATGCCTGATATCTATATGGTTGTTTTCGCTCCCTCTTATTGTTTCCCTGCGCACCGATGAAGTCCTCTTCATCTCGCAGAATCTGACGAAGTTCCCTGCTAGTTCTTCCTCTGCTAGCAGGTGCTTCTATTAGCTCCTCCTCATCCTGAGAATCTTCCTGACCCGAGGAAGAATTTTTTACTTCCATTGGTTGAAGAGGCTTAACCAACGACTCCTCTTTTGATTGCTCCTCAGAAGGCACCTCATGAGATTTTTTGAAAGCCTTGTGCTCCATGAACTTTACATCTCGTTGAACTACTACCTTCGTGTCTCTGATTACTCACTCTGATACCATGTGAAAATTCTATCACTGCAACATTTGATTTACTTTTCCTACTTATTCTTCAATAAGTTATTTATGTTGCTGGTATCATCTGGAGGGGCACGAGGGGACCAAGACAAGCGAGGGAGCCACACCACAACGACCCCAAGAACTTGGAGAGCAGAAGGGGAAATGTTCACATATGCCTCCCGGGACGAGCATGGCCAAGATTACTGCTCATGTGCTACCGAGTGGGGATGGAGAGAAGATGAAAGTCGGCCACCCTACAAACGACCCAAGGCCATCATTCAGGCAAACCCGAAAACACAACTCGATTGCCAAGCCACCTTTCACACGGAAAGAAAACCTGTCGCTGATATCATCTGGAGGGGCACAAGGGGACCAAGAAGAGCCAAGGAGCCACACCACAACAACCCATACAGCTCCAAGAACGTAGAGAGCTGAAGGGGAGTTGTTCACGTATGCCACCCGGGACGATCATGGCCAACATTACCGCTCATGCGCTACCGAGTGGGGTTGGAGAGAAGATGAAAATCGGCCACCCTAAAAACGACCCAAGGCCATCATTCAGGCGAACCCGAAAACACAACTCGATTGCCAACCCACCTTTCACACGGAAAGAAAACCTGTTGCTGGTATCATCTGGAGGGGCACGAGGGGGCACCAAGACGAGCCCGGGAGCCACTTCACTCTGGATCCACCTGACTCAAACACAAATCATGTGGGCCATGTTTCATCCAATTTTCAAATTGGACCCACATATAACATTTTTCTCAATCTAAATAACAATATATGAAAACCTCTATGCAACAAGTATCTGATCAACAAAAAAATATGCTCATCAGACTAAATACAAAACCAAGCCTCTCTTTAATAACCAATCTCTTCAAGGCATCCCTTGACAATAGAAGACCCTCTCTGCAACAAATACAATCTCTATATGAAAAACAATCATCAACATGTTGATCTCAATCTCAATCACAAAAATTCAATCATAATAACTCAATATATCTCAACAAGACATGTAACCATACAAAACTATCTCTATGTCATTAATGTGAACAAGGCATTGAAATAAATACTTTGGCAAGACAATGATAATTGCAATAAATAATGAAAACTCTCTACCTCTTCGATAAGCTACCAACCTTGCACTCTAGAAATATATGAAATCTCAAAAGCAAGCAATAGCGTCATAAAAAAACATCAATCTCTTAAAAAAAATGTCGTATTGAACATCTACTATACCATTCCTGCACTCTAGCATAAGCAATACATAATTATACTTAATTTCAAGCTTCAATTCTCAAGGGATGAGTAGTAGCATCATCGCATCAATTTCATTACCTTCTGACCAAGAAACACTATATATAAACCTTTTCTTTGCACACTCAACCTCTATAACAAACAACAATGTAATATCAAAGAACAAGCAGTAGCAAATTGGCTTCAATCATGCATACAATACATATCTATTCATTAACAATCTTGGTCATATAAAAGCATCCACATTAATCTTTGCATTACAACACTTGTAGCGAGAATATTAGCATTCAATTTTTGTCATGCAAGTGCACCTCCAATGCAACAAGAGTAGATCAACATATAAGGCCATCAATGGAGAATTATTAAACTAATAACCTCTACAAAACCCTCATAATTGTATTTCTAGGATAATATAAACCCCAAGTCTCTATCAATCCCAAATAAATCCAAGCATAGAAACCATTCAAACAAGATTAATCTCTATAAAAAAACCAGTGACAACTACAATTGTTGCTCAACCAACATATAACCTCTCTGCAAGATGTAAATTCATCAAGAGACAAACAACAACTTTACACTCACCAAATTCATAGGTCACCTATGTCCATATTCTGAATAACAATCAACTCCTACAAAAGAAAACTTCATGACAATATTCTAAAGGACAAAGCTCAAGACTTTGTCATAAATACTCAAATTGATATTCTATCTCCCACAACTATATGATGCAATATATATTTATGTGAAACTTTAACTGAACTATATGTGCACACAAAGAATTTAGTTATACCTCTTATCCAAAGGTTTCAATGTTGAGATAGATATGCAATCACTCTAAATAATACTAAAGAGCTAAATAGATTCACATAAGAACAATGTGCTTCTAGCAGTTAGTAAGTATAAGATCGATCCAAAATTATAAGTGATTCACTTGATATTAATTTCATTCAGAGCTATGACAAAGAACTCTCGACCATTACCCTTAGATGCATATTTTTATCTACTAGTGTGATTTTATCCTTTGCTCCTTCTTAAATGGCTCTAAGGAATAGAGAAAATATTATAAAGTTTGCATAGTTTTAAAGGAACTTCTAGTAAACATGCAATTAGATCCAAAACCAAATCAAAATACCATCACAAGACACAAGTTTCTTGCATTGAGGTGGATTCAATCTGCACACTTTGTCAATTTTCACCCCCCATGCATTATTCCCTTCAGATATCCACAATTGATCTTTGATCCATGCTTACCTGACCATCATATATGGGTCTTTGAGCACATAATAGATCTTATTATACCATGTGCATAGTACTCCTCAAATCACACAAAGATCTCCATCACAAATTGATATCTCAAACACACTCTTGGTGAGATATTTTTAGTGTCAGAGATGAGATTTACCATGGGCCATTACTGTGGTTAATTTGATGGTATTTTAGTGACCAAATCAACAATACCTTCAACGATAAAATATATTTTCATGTGGAGGTCTGAACCAAACATTCTAGTCATTACCATGAGAAATTACTATGGTTAAAGTGCAAGATAATTCACATTTTTATCTACATGCATCATCTCTAGGATGGCACAACTTCTTAGAGAAGATCATCACACTATTGAAATTAGGCTCCCAACGAAATTGCAAAATCATCGCACTATGTATAGCTGACTCCCAACAAACATAGGTGAAGTTGAAGAAACTCTATGATACTCTACCCATATCTCTATCATATTGCTTCCTCACTTCATTAAGCATCCTCAGAGCCTGCCTAACCTCTTGCAACTCCTCTACAACCATAAATATATCATCATGAGACATTACCTAGCCAGGAACCTTTGCCTCCTTCTGTAACTCTACTGCCAATCACCAAGAATGTGAAATGATCTAGGTTTACATAGTGTGATAAAATAATGATCTAGGTTGACATCAAAGCCAACAATCTATCCATAATTCCAACAATCTAGCCATAATGCCAACAATCTAGCCATAATGCTAACAATCTCCTCCTTTGGCATTGATGTCAACCTCCTGCAAACCACCAAGTCACCAAGTCCTTCTCTCCCCCTTTGAGATCAATGGAAAAGGGAAATACTAGGCTTAGAAAAGTACTCCCCCTGAAATGCTCAACATTATGCTGGACAAAGTATATTTTCTTATAGAAGTTGATATCCTACAAAGTTTGTGAAAATCGGAACTTGATTATAAAACATGTCTCTAATCCACACCATAACCTCTCATGCTAACCACGCTCCACCTAAACATGTAATGGGGTTATAATCATACTCTCTTTGCTATTGTACCAACACTTCTACTTTTATGAAATAAACTTCCTCACCAAGAGAAAGAGACTAACCAACTTTTGATTAATGTTGTACAATAATATGAAATACAAGTAAAAGATCCTTGGAGCAAATATAGGTATGTGATAAGCACATATGACAAGTTACATCATTCCATCAAATGACCCAATAAATATAATACAAGGGTTATGTTAATGATATACTAGGAAAGACATTGACATCAGATAGCCCATACATAATTGAATTTGACACACCTTTACAAAACATGCTGGAAACAATATGTCTCGCTATGACCAATGCACCAAAGGATGAAACAATACTAATACATGGCTTATATAAATTCACACACGTGGTCTTCATTATGCATGCTCATCATAATAATATGAGACAAATACAAGGCATCCATGAGAAATAATATGTACTCTATAATAAGATATTTATATCAAATTCATGACAATAGCACAAGATAACCACTATAGATATCAGCAACATGATAATCTGAACATGACATAGTGACATCAACACGAGGCTCAACCATATAGAATCATAGCACCAACTCTAGTTCCAGGCAACAAATCAACAAGAAACAAAACCATTAATACAACAACAATATTTCCAACACCATTAATGAGTGGCCAATCAAATAGCGAACCAAAAAAGAAATGTAAGGGAACTTATATGTACAACAGCAACAACAATATAAGATTTTCAATGAAGCGCCATCAGCAACTCATGAAATCATCATAAATTTGTCCTCTTTCTATCAATGTCAATGCACTCTATATTCATACAATGAGATCGAAATCCAAAGCAGTAGAAGCATATCAACAGCTCGAACCAAAACATAATAGGAAAGAGTTATATAATTCTCAAACTATGATAACTCTTGTGATAAGCTAGTGTCAGATAAGTGCATAGAAAGTTCCTCCAAGTAGTGTATTCTCCCTTTTATATTATTAGCAAGGGACCATAATTCCAATAATGAAACATCGAAAGCATATAAGATACTCCCCCTGGACGTGTGTCATCTTCTATTGAAAAAAATGTCCTTAGTGGATGCAACATTAGTAGCATAAATCTTGCATTAACATCAAAAGAATAGGCATTTGTAAACACTAGTTGCAATTTATCCTTAGAAAACCAAAATAATCTAGAAACGTATGGGGTCATCATTAAATTTGAATAACACATGTAAACCTTCATTTTTTGAATGCATTGCTCCCCCTAAGCTCATGCACCTCTCCTTTACTTCTACAATTCGTTTATCAATAAGCATTAGGCGCAATAGGTTAAAATGGGGATTTCCTTCCCCTACTTCTCTAGTTGTTTCTCCTTCTTCCTCCAAATCTTAATAAATTTCTTACTTTGGTTGGATGGCTTGAAAGTTATGCATTTCCTACTATCTTTCGCCATGCGTCGAAGATTGTGACACTCACAATAGCTCATTTAATAAGAAGCTTGTTTGATATTGGTGCAAGGTCTCAACCTTGGACGATTTTTGCCTCTACTTCTTTTGAAGATCTAAAATCAGTGACCTTATGGCCAAACATGTTACAAGTAAAATAATAACCATTAAACCAATTTGTATACCTAAATATTGGTCCTGTATTTGATCTTGGTTTCTTTCTTGATTTTGGGTGACTTGATTCATCTTGCTATTAATGGGTCTTATTAATAGCCTTGGCATAACCTTGTGGATATGTTCCTGTTGGATATGAAACCTTGTTGTTGTGATTCTAAGTAGCACTGTATCCAAGACATGTCTTAATTAGAGGAGAGAATTGATCACTAATAATTTTCTCTAATGATTTATATGTATTTACTCACTTGAGGTTCCAATCTGAGTAAGACTTTGCTTTCTCATAATCTTTCCTTGTGTTCATAATTTCTGATTCCAACTTCTCACACTACATTTATTTATGTTAAATTTGTTTCGTCAAAACTTCCTCTCTTCTTTTCTTTTCTTCTAGGTGAAATTTAGCGGGGTTATTTCTTCAACAATACTACTCTCTTTAATTTCCAAGTCTTTGTTTATGTTTCGTAGTCTATTAATTTCCTTCAATGTACTCATTAAATCATTTGTTTCACAAATATTTGATTCATTAGTCGATTGATCCTCAAGAGGTATAAGAATTGTGTAATCAGAGTTAGAGTCAGAATCTACATCTACCTTATCATTAGATGTATCTTCACTATCTTCATTAGAATAAAACTTTTCTTCTTAGAGAAACTCCTTTTGACAATTGCCTTGGAAGTGTTCTTTCCCTTCTTTTCCTTATCAACATTATATTTTTTAGCAGCATAGTTTCCAACTCTTCCATAAGAAAATCATTTGAATGGAAGCTTACCTTTGAATTCATTGGTTCGTAATTGCAGATTCTGAACAAAGTTTACCTATTCTTAATCTGAAAAGTATCTTGTTTCTCCATGCTCTTTCTTTTGTTTCCCTTTTCTTGTAGCTATGATGTCAATTTCTCTGATTTCTAATTGATCCCCTTTTGTACTCATTTTGTATGTTGTTAATATCCCATGAAGTATTTCTAAGGATAGCTGACTCAAGCCCTACATTTGTTTAATTGTTGAAACTTTGGCATTGAAATTAGGAGTTAGTGACCTTAATATATTTACAATCATTGTAGAGTCCTCAAACTTATCACCAACACCCTTCACAGTATCTATTACTTCATCTACTTTGAGGAAAAATTGGCAACACTCTCATCTTCATGCATTTTAAGAGATTCATATTGAATTATATATGATTGTAACTTATCACCATTTACCTTTGTATCCCCTTCATATTTGTTAACCAATTTGTCCCACATTTGATTTGTGGTGTTGTATTTCATTACCTTCATGAATTATGACTTTGCAAGACATCCTAGAATGGCATTGTTTTCATATTGTTGCTTGCGTGCATTATCTATTGGGATGGATACAAAGTATTGGTAACCATTTTCTATTACTCCCCAAACCTTAGCTCTAAGAGATTTCAAATCAGACCTCATTTTGATATTCCAAAATATGTAGTTTGATCCATTGAATAAGAGTGGCTTGGTTGAGAAGACATTGTTCTGGCTGTTGATTTTGTTAGATCTTCCTTCTAGTGATCAAACTACTTCTTGAAGAGTACAGTTAGAACCTCTTCTCAACCATTCATGTGCTATAGAACAAGCAATACATAATTATACTTAATTTCAAGCTTCAATTCTTAAGGGACAAAAAATAGTATCATCACATTAATTTCATTACCCTCTAACCAAGCAATACTATATATAAACTTCTGCCTTACACACTCAACCTTAAAACCTCTTACTTCTAGTGATCAGACCAGAATTAAAACCTATTATTACCTCTACCTTCAAGAAGTAGTTTGATCACTAGCACTTCCAATAGTTAGAAAAATCAAGACAAAAAATATAAGATCGATCCAAAATTATAAGAGAGTCACTTGATATTTATTCGATCCATATCTATGACAAAGAAATCTTGACCATTACCCTTCACATGCATAGTTATATATATTGGTGTTCTTTTTCTTTTGTTTGTTCTTAAATGGATCTAAGGAACAAAGAAAATATTATGAAGTTTGCATATTTATAAAGGAATTTCCCCAAACATGCAATTAGATCCAAAACCAAATCAAAATAACATCACGAAACATGAGTTTCTTGCATTGAGGTGGATTTGATCTGCATAGTTTGTCAATAGTCACTCTCCATGCATTTTACTCATCATATATCCACATTTGATCTCTCATCCATGCTTATTTCACCATCGTATCTGGGTCTTTGAGAACTGAATAGATCTTATTACACCATGCAGATAGCGCTCCTGATATCACATTGAATTATCCAACACAGATCGATATATCAGATGCACTCTTGGTGAGATATTTATAATGTTAGATATGAGATTTACCATGGGCGATTACTATGGTTAATTTGATAGTATTTTAGTGACCAAGTCAACCATACCTTTAACCATAAAATGTATTTTCATGTGGAGGTATGAATCGAACATTCTAGTCATTACCATGAGAAATTATTGTGGTTAAAGTCCAATATAGTTCACATTTTTACCTAAAGGAATTTTCTCTAGGATGACACATCCTCCCAAAGAATATTGTCACATTGTTGACCTTAGGCTCATGGTGAAAATGCAAAATCATTGCACTGTGTATAGTTGAATCCTAGTAAAGATAGGTAAATTTGAAGAAATTCTGATATCCTCTATCCAGAACTCTCCCATGTTGCTTCCTCACTTCATTAGGCATCCATAGATTCAATCCAACCTCATGTAACTCCTCTGTAATAATAAATACATGATAATGAGACATTACCAAGCCAGGCACCTCTACATCCTTCCATAACTCTACTACCAATAACCAAGAGTGTGAAACTATCTAGGTTGACATAGTGTGACAATATCAACATCTAGGTTGACATCATAGCCAACAATATAGACACAATGACAATAATATCATGGTCATGATCTTGAGTAGGTGGAAAACCCTTATGAATTTTTCCAAATATCTTGGAATGATTGTTGATAAGTTTTCAAAGACATACTACAGCAGAACATATATATGTTTGAACATCTAATGAACACAATTGTGAAATTACACCATGGTGTCCCTTCTTGACTAATTTCCTCATGCTATTAGAGCTATCACTTTACAAGGTTTCCCTTGGATACCTCTAAGCTCAATTCCCTTACTTTCTAAGGAAAATCTCATGAAAAAAGATATTAAAAATTAAGGACCAAGGTTCCTAATGATTTTAACCATTGGACCCTTAATATAACATTAGTAACACCCATTTGGATTGCATCATGGGACTATCCAATAAATATCCCTCCATATTCAACTTAATATTATGGCACTTCATTGAACAATTTACTTTACTTCCATATATAATCATTGCTTGAAATTTTGGTGCTGGAATAAAAAGTAATTGATAAGTTTTCCAATTTTTAATTGATGAAATTATGGGTACTACTAAAATCAATCAATAATGTTACCTTTTCATTTTTTATATATCCTTGTATCTTTAACGTTTTTAGAGTATGGATTTTGGCCAATGCATGACAAGATATTTTGGAGAAGTCTCTTCTAGCTCTAGATCTTATGATGATAATAATTATTTATCTTCTTCCTCTTCACAGTCTAGGTAGAATGATTTCCTCTCACTAATTTACGCGACTAACTATACTTGTTTTCACCACTGAACATAGTTTTTTTTTGCTTTTCTTTTATCCATTTATTGAGGTGTCAACCTTGTCTATATTGTGGAGTTAGGGGAAGGAGCATGATGTTCTCTATAGTTGTTAGTGATTACTCTTCTAGTAGTTATATTTTTACTTTCAAATTTCCTTGCCAAAATTAAAGCATGCTCAAGGGATTTAAGTCCAAAGAGATGTGCCTCATGTTGGATTATTTCCTTTGAAGTTACCATAAAAGGGTATAACAATTATCCTCTAAAATTTTCTTTACCCTAAGATTCAACTTTTGGAATTGTTGAATGTGCCCTGTATTTGGACCTATTTTCCAAATATTTACCAGTTGAATAAAGAATGTATTACTCTTAATATTCCCACATTGTGTTATCAATTTCTCCCTAAAAATGGACCAAGATCCAATAGAATTTTTTTCCTTTCAAAAATCCATTAATACCATGCAAAATTATCTTGTTCTAAATATATATATGTAATATCTACCTTTTGTAATGTTATCACTTGGTGTCGATCAAAGTATTTCTCCATTAGGAATATCCAGTTTATAGGATGTTAACATCAAACTTTCTCATATTGATCTTTAGAATTAATTAGTTCCTTGGTTCCCTATTGAATCCCTAATAAAATGTATCTTGAGGTGATGAAAAGCCATGATTTTGGTGTAACCTCCTCCTCCCATATCTACCCACTTTCACCGGCTTGCTCGGCATAAACTTGAGCTAAGGGCTACTATGACATGACTCAAACTCTTAGATAACCTTAAGGAAATGGAGTAAAAAAACAAGACCTTACTGACTTCCTTCAAGTGCTACAAGACCCCCATGAACTACCCAACCATTCGAGGTGTCCAACCCCTAAGATAAATTTCTTTTTTAGTGAGATAGATCCCCAGTCGCTCCCATAGGCCTACTTCTCAACGACTGCGGTCTATTTCAAGAAGTTTTGTGTCAGCAAGTACTATATCTAAGCCAATTTTTCAGGGCAAATCACCATACCACTACTTAGAACTTCATGAAACACTCATAAAAGATAAATATCATAATGACAAAGATTTTAAATCGAAACGTGATTAGAGACTCACCCTAGCCCATCCTAACCATGACATACATTCTAAAAAACACATGATGAACATGCAACCTACAGGTCATGAATGCATATATGAATATAGAGATCTGAAACTTATCTAAGATTTACCAAGAATTACTAATGCCCTCTCACAATCACTACAATAGAATCTATTAAATCATGCATTCAATAACCATTCATTTATCCATCAAACATGATAAGAGCCATAACTTGGATCTGTCATAAAACCATGCTTATAAATTATAACACTCTCCCCCCAGATTTACCCAAGTTACCGGCCTATTAGAGTAAACATGTGACGAAAAGTTACAATGATATGATTAAACCTCCTCAATCACCTTAAGGAAGTAGAATCGACCAAACCAAAAACCTTAATGACTTCCCCATTAGGTGCTACAGGGCCCCCAAGGGCTAAACCACCCTTCTAGGTGACCAAACCCTAAATTAAACTTCTTTTTTCAGTGCCCTAATCTCCTAGACACTGACACAAAATTGTCTAATTTTGATTGAAACCCTCCAATTGCATGCATGATGCCTACAAGGGAGTGATTGCAGTATTTTTCACCTAGTCCTGTGCTTGTGACCATAAGCTTTAAGCCACTTTTTAAGTATAGGATCAAGACCTCTACCCAGAACTTAATGAAACCTTCTCGAACCATGAATTACATAAGGAAAAATTCTTCCATACAAATATTAGACAAGAACATGATCTAACAAGGCCTAGCCATAACAAACATTCCTTCAAACATATCATGAACATGAAATCTACAAGTCATAAATACACATCTGAACACAGGGGTCTAATACTTATTTGAAAATCACCAAGAAGGTCTAGTGCATTCTCATATTAGATGAAATAACATCTATTAGGTCATACATGTTAAAATTTCTGTTTTCCCACCCCGGTTTTCAGTTTCTCCTTATTTCTCCCATGTAGTTAAATGCCCTTTCCCATAACCATACATTCAACAAGCTGGAAAAAATAAATTTTGCTGAAAACACAAAGTCTGGAAAATTTACAGAATGCTGGAAATTGCAGAAATAAAAATCAGCAGTAATAAACAGCCATTAAAACACATTAAAACACTGATATTTTTGGTCAACGTGACTCTGGAAAAACCCCCTACAACTCTTGGGGAAAACCAGTTTGAGAGTTCTTCTTTATTTCTGAAAAATGTCTTTTTACGGCAAGAAAATTTCAGCACAAATCACAGCAAAATAATTTTTTTTCAGCAAGTAAACTTATCCGTTTTCAGCCCAACAGACCACTTGGAAACTTCTCAGTTTTCAGCAAAAAAATCAGTTTTTTCTGCTTGTTCTTGCTGCTGTTCTGCTTGTCTTTCTGCTGTTCTGATTTTGCTGAAGAGCTGCCTGGTATGTGTGCCAAACTGCTGCCTCTTTCTCCTTCTTGTCCAGAAATCTCCCTTGCTCTCTTGCTCTCCTTCTCCCAATCTGCTCATGAAAGAATGAATGATCTTTTCCTCCTTTTCCTCCTTTAATATAACTCCAAGTGACTTTTGGGTGATCCAAGTGACTTTTGGGTGATCTCTAAATCCAATGGCTGAAATAGATTTAGATCAATGGCTGAGATTAAATGCACATTTAAATCTCACTTTAAAGATCAAAGCCTAAGGGAACCACCTGTCCTCCGGTACCAAATTTCAACAAAGAAAAGTATAAGAGGAGGCTTGAGGGTCAGTTGGAGAACACACCAGAGTGATCAGTGATTCGAATTACTAGAGCGGGGTTGCTAAGCAAAGTCGAAGCAGTGATCAGCACCGAGGGGCAGTGAGTACTGGGCAGAGAGACAGAGATAGTGCCAATAGACTAGCGCAAAGGCAGAGAGCGAGAGGCAGTAGCCAGTTCAGGCCATGCAGAGACCAGCAGAGAGTGCAGAGGCCAGAGGGACTGCGTCATCCACGCAAAGGTTGCAAGAGTGAAGCAAAGGGTCCCAGAGGTTGTGTAGTGCCTTAGAGGGCTAACGTAGAGAGGTTTGAGGCTGACGCTGCGCTGCAGGAGGCTGACGCAAAAGCCAAAAGGGCCAGTGCAGAGCTTCAGAGAAGCTGGAGAGGGTTTCGTGTGACAGGTTTTCTGAATACTTGTTTCCGAATAGAGAGTTATTGATGCTATGTATTTTTTCTTTGTCAGGTGACCCAGTTAGGCACCCAGTTGTACTCATGGAAATACTGCATAATAGTAAACCCTCAGAATAGCTGCACCAGTTTTTCTGCATTGGGTTTTTCTGAGGACATTTGTCCAAAAATAACGGTGTCACTTGTGTGTTTCTTTTCTCCCAGCTGATGATCTATAGATTTTGAGACTGTATTGTGTTTATTTCGTTATTTATATGTTTTAAATAACTTGTTCATAATTTACAAGTAGAAGAAATAAAGCAGCAGAATACAGATTAATTTTCTAACGAATAGACTTAGAAAATTCAACAACCTTAAATTCAATCAATGGTGAAATCAAAGGAGAAATAAGAGACTAACAAAATTGTGGCAAAATGTTTTCTATGGAGTGACATACCATTCAACATTGCCAAGAACAATCCATTCTAACGTTCCATGTTTGAAGTTATTGCCATTGTTGGTCCGAGCTACAAGGACCCTTCTTATAATGACTTGAGAGGGCATCGCCTTCAAGGGGAAAAGGTTAATTGCTCAAGGAGATTGGCAGAGTTGAAAATATCATGGGAGATCACAGGATGCACCATTATGTTAGATGGTTGGACAGATGGAAAGGGCAAGTCTATTCTAAATTTCTTGGTTAACTATCCATGGGGGACAATGTTTATCAAATTTATTGATGCATCTACATATGTTAAAGATGCACAATTATTATGTGAGTTATTGGATAACTTCATCCGAGAGATAGATCTACACTATGTTGTCCAAGTCATTATGAACAATGTTGCTAACTATATTGTTGCTGGCAAGTTGCTCATGGCGAGGTATCAGAGCTTATATTGGACTCCTCGTGCCAACCATTGCATTGATTTGATGCTAGAGGACATGGGAAAATTTCCTTGGATTAAGGAAATTGTTGAATCAGCTAGCAGTGTTATGAAATATATTTACAATGTTACATGTTTCTAACACTCATGAGATAGTTTACAAGGAGCAAGGAGTTGGTCCATCTTGTTATCACATATTTCACGGCTAGCTTCATTTCTCTTTAATCTCTCCACAATTCTATGTTGGAGTTGCAAAAGATTTTTCTCGCGGATGAGTGGAATGCTTATGTCTATAGCACTAGAGTGGATGGGCAAACCATAGCCCAACTTGTGAGACACAATCAAATTTTTTGGATGGTAGTGGAAGAGTTGTGTGCTATCAGTGAACCTTTGCTAAAGATTCTTCGCTTGGTTGATAGCGAGAAGTCCGTAATGGAAAACTTGTATGAGGTCATGGATAGGATAAAGGAAGTTATCCATCAGTACTATGAGGACAAGGGGGAAGATGGATTCACTATACAAGACAAGATATCGGGTGTGGTTGATGAGCGATGGAACAACACTCTCCATCATCTAATTCATGCATCAGAGCTCTACGTCAACCTTGCATTCTTTTATGCATGTGGATTTAGGTTTGATACATAGGTTGTGAATGGATTTTACCAATGTATTCAAAAGCTGGTGTTGACTTTTGCTAAATGCAATAAGATTTCCAAACAACTTGAGGTGTATAAAGTGAGTTATGGGACATTTGGGTATAATATGGCTATCCAAGGCAAGACCACTAGGATGTCAAGTAAGCTACAAGTAAAAAAAAATCAATTTTCAAATTGTTGAGAATTCAATAGGGCAATGAATATGTTAATTCTCTTAACTTGATAACTATTTGTGTTACCTTTTACTTATTATCTTTGTTCTTTATTATTCCAATGTGCAATACATCAAATAGCTACCAAAACAATAAGAATAGTGACACAATATATACGCGACAAGCCAAGGCCAAAACCCTCCTCTTAAGGGGAAAACCTGTAAATCTCTTCTTATGTTTCAGATCTTTCGATTGACGAATACCATGACCTAGACTCAGACAAATACCCTCCAAGATCAAGTTTACCACGACCTTCTGTTGCAATATCTTCGACCTCCCAGTAGATCCAAAATTATGCTCCCCAGTAACTGTTACAATTGTTGTTGCTTCTCTAGGAGACTTTGATCTCCCTCTAATAGCCTTCCTCTTGACTTCGCTTGCCTTGACTTGAGTCTTAGGGCTAGTAAGACGCCCTAAGAGACCTTCACTTGTCTTCCCTTCTCTTTTGCTTCCAAAATTGAACCCCTGAAGATCCAGCACAGAAACCCTAACTTCAATCTTCCCAAAAGAATAGATAAGACCCAAACACTTCGACTTCTTCGATTTCCTCTTCTTCGCACTTCTTTCTTTGACTTCTCTTTCTTCTACTTCTTTGCATAAGAGATGAGAGAGTGAGTGATCCAAAAGGAGGACAAGTTCCTCTTATATATAGGCTTCCTCAAGGGTGGACGTGGTTGTAGGCCAACTAGACAGCTCCTTAGGCCAACTTGATCTTGAAGGTATTTTGACACTTTCAAGACAAAATAATTTTTTCTTTACAATTTACAATGTGCCCATAAGGTCTTCCATATATGATAATGACTCTTCTACCTAGGACAAATCCTAGAAGCACTCAATGGATGCTTGACCTATAAAATAAAAGAACTTGAGCATGAAACCCATGCTCCAGTAATAATAATAATAATAATTTATTTTCCATTTTATATTTACAAGAATACATTTCATACTTACGAAGACCAAACCTAGTTACACATTTTTCAACACTCCCTCTTAACTAGGGAGGTATTCATAAGAAGTACATGGTCCTTCTCAATCTAAAGAGATCTCATAAGAAGAGTCGGATTGCTAACCCATCTGTCTAGCATCATATTTGTTGAAGAATCTAGGGAAAAGTGGTGTAGTGTCATTCTTCGTTACTTGATAACAATTTGTGGAGTCTTTTTACTTTTCTTGCTTGCTTAATCTTCTTCTTATCATTAATGCATGTGTTTGTACTTCATCAAACTGCTACCAAAACATAAGAACAAGAACACAAGATAGTAGCTCTCTGCCAAGGCCAAAACCTCTCTTCTCTTGAGAGGAAAACCCTGTAGTGAATTTCTCTTATTGAAGCTTCTATTGATCAATGCCAAACCCTAGAACCTTGACTTAGAATATCCTTCAAGCACAAGTCAAGTCCTCTTCTCCTTTCTGCAATTTGTTCCTTGGCACAAAGGCTTCCTCCTTCCGGCACTTTGTCCCCTGGCACTTCGTCCTAGGGTCCTTCCATCTCCTTTCCACCTTCGCTAGAGAGATAAGTTCCTTCACTAGGCTTGGGAGTCCTTGTAGGCTTGATTTCTCACCCAAACAATGATGTGACATGGACTGTTCACCAACTGCAAAATTGTCCTCTTCTTTTTCCGCACGTGTGATTGTTTCTAACCCTAGAAACAGTCCTCTTCTTCCTCGGCCTTATTCCTTCTTCCTTCGTTTGTGAGGGTCTCTTCTTCGGTCTTAGACGAAGACCTTGTAGACCTTAATTTCAAACCCAAACAACACAAGAATATTGACTGCTTGTCCCTGCTGTCATATCCGCAGATTTATCCTTCTTCTCCTTGCACGTGTGACTGTTTCTAGCCTTAGAAACAGTCCTCTACCTTCGTTGTTCTTCCTTCTTACTTCGTTGCTCTTGTAGACCCTTTTTCTTCGGCTTCCTTCGTTCCTCTTCTCCTTCTTTTCTTTGCGGATTTCAGAGCTCAATCAATGCGTTGTATTGGACTGGACAACCTCTATAAATAGAGGAATGTCCCTCCATTTAGGCCGACTAGTCAACTGTTTGCAATCCAAATTGAAGAGTGGACCTCGGATGGTTCTTCAGATGGTGATGCATGCTTGAAGTAGCTTCTTGATGGTGCTTTATCATAAGAGGAGACTTGACTTTGCTTGGAGGTATTCTTTTGACTTTAATACATATTTATGCAAGGTGTAACATGCCCTTAAGGCCTTCAGCATTTCCTTTTGACTATTTGACTCACCTACAGCACTTAAACTAGTGTTGGACCTAACTCAATGAGCAAGAAACTTATTGACATATATTATAAAAATAATATTTCTTTTCTTGAATAAGTACAAATATCAAAAGTAAATTTATGAAGACCGAACCTAGTTACATTTCCTTCAACACTCCCTCTTAACTAGGGAGGTATTCATACCACATTACAAGGTGTTTGGCTATTATCAATCTTGAAGAATTCACATAAGAGAAACCGGATTTACAATCCATCTGTTATAGAATCATATTTTTCAGCATTGTAATAGTGCAAGGGCTTGACTAACAATTCCATCTCTTTACGAGACCATGAGATACAATGCCGATGAGACCAGTGATTTATAGACACCTTCATCATTGTCTCTCAAGGTACATACCCACCAGAGTGTTCTCTGAGTATGACCTTCTAGGACTATTCTTATCTTGGGTTCCCAGTCCTCGAAGAATATCAGTCCTCTTGCCTACTCTTGTCTTGGATGCCCTACACATCCTCAAAGAGTATCGGATGCCAGATGATTACCTAATCCTCCCATTCTTTCTTTCCAAGTGAAGATAAGAATGTTGTGTCTGTTTTGTGTCTACATTCATGGCCTTCATCTAGACTTACCGCTGATAATCCTGGTCTAGTGCATGACCCATGAAATGGAAAACAGAATTGTCACTCCTTTGTAATCAGGGGCGATCCAAAACTCCCTCTTGATCAGGGACCTGTCAAAGCTCCCTCTTAACTAGGGACTCTTTCATTCATCAACAACTTCTTCGTGGGTCCTTCAACTGCTTGATCTCCTTCCTTTCTTGATGTCATGAAGTCTTTGTTCGAACTTCTTCTAGGTAGGACACCCTCCATCGATCACTTTCCTTCCTAGTTTGTCATGTCATTGTTTCCCTCGTGGAAAGTGGCTTTCATGTCATTCATCGGGTTTTCTTGTCATCTTGGCTACTCCTTTTTCATCTTGTCCATGCTTTGGAACATTCTTCTCATGGATGCTTCATTGTACTTGCTTGTTTACATGCTTCGACCTAGTAGCCATCATGACTTCATCCTAATATTGTTTCGACGTTGTTTTTCCTTTTGTTGGATGGCTTCTTCATCACGACATCTTTGTAAATTAGAATCAGGTATCTTCGTCTTTCATATCTCCAAGGCCTTCATAGGTGTCAAGAATTCTTTCTTTCTTTGTCAGAGTTGTCCTGCCTTCTTTCAGGAGATATCTTCAAAACATTTTGTCAAATACTGATTCTCGGTGATCATGGTGTTCTTTACATGCTTGATCTCTTTCTTCATTTGCTTCTTCTCAAATAGATAGGTCAACCATCTTATGCTTCCTGGACTTGTCATCATTTCTTCTTGCTTCTTAGTTAGCATTCTTATACTCCTTATGTGAGCATATTCTTTTGTTGACCTTATTGCATTGTAGTACATGCCTTCGAGCATGTCCTTGGTGAAAGAGATTCTTTCATATTTGATAATGTTATAGAACTAACACCATGACTCAATAATATACAAATAATAACATGACTAAATTTTGATGCATACATACTTCATCTTGATTCTCCTTTGATCATCTTAGCTTCTTGGTGTGGCCCTTCTTGCTTCATCTTAGCTTGCCTGCATATCATTCTTTTCTTGAATCCCATGAATGAGATTCCCAATGAGATATTTACTTTGGTTTATGAACCTTCTTTTGAAGATTCTATCATAAGATCTTAAAGACCCTTGCCTTGCAAGTGTTTCCTTTCTTTTGAGATGGAGGTCTTCTAAGATTCTTAATCATGATCAATTTTTCTTTCATCGTGGATGAGGTCCTATACTAGGTATGCTTCTTCTATACGAATATCTTGAGCTATATCTTCCATACTCCTATATTCTAGAAGATATTTCTACCGATGCATTTTTATTCTCATTATAAATGCTACATCTTCATGAGTATCTAGAACTCTATGTACATCATGCTTCTAGATTCTAAAGGAAGTTTCTATCCATGCAATTTTATTCTATTCCTACATGCTCCTATACCACTCAAAACTTTGAAATAAGTCTAGAAGTAAAGAGTTTGACCTAGTCATAGTAGAGATCTGGAGGATCTTCCTTCTTTTGCTTCTTTCCTTCTTCTTTCACCTCTTGAGTTATGTGAGCTTCTTCCCTCTTTCTTTTGTTGTTGTTGTCCTTCTTAAGCTTAGGACAATTCCTTTTGTAGTGTCCATAGTCTTGGCATCCAAAACATTGGATTTTGGACATGTCTTTGTTGTTTGTTCTTCGTGGACCAAACTTGCCAAATTTACCCTTTCTCTTGGCCATCGTAGCAAAAGCTTGCTCCTTTGATCCCACATCTTCCTTTGCCTTAACTCTGGTTTCCCCTGTCCTGCATAGAGACCACATTTCACTGAGAGTGGTTGCTTCCTTCGTGGCATATATGCTTGGTGTGACGTTTCCCCACTCCTTAGGTAGTGCATTGAGTACTACAATTGTCATCTCTCTGTTAGGCATGACTTCCCCAAGCTCTTGAAGTTGATCTCTCATTTCAGAGATTTTCATGAAGTAGCGAGCTATTCCATCCTTTATTATCTTCATCTTGTACAATTCATTCCTAAGAGATATCACTTCTCCGGTTGTAGATACCGAGAATAGCTCTACTAGCTTCTCATAAATTTCTTTTGATGTCTCAAACTTGGAGACATATGAGAGAGTCTTTGATTGATTCTATCATAATCCTTTGAGCTCTTGTCTCATCCTTATTGTACTTGGCTAAGGCTTGAGTTTGTTCCTTAGCAGGGACAGAGATATTCCCTTTGACATGTTCTAGGAGTTCATTCTCCTTGAGAAGTAGATTAGTCCTCTTCTTCCATGCAAGAAAGTTATTGGTACCTACCAATTTATTGCTTTCCTTGCAAAAAGACATTGATGTATATTCAGAAGGGGACATGTACTTACTTGATAGATTTTGAGATGTAGTGGATTTGCTTCCTCTTTAGAGACTTGATGGCTTGCCTTCCCTGAATCTTGATATTCTTCAAGTTGCCTTCTCCAAATGGACTTGCTTGATGATGAGATTTGCTTGAAGACTTGTAGCTTGATGTAGGTCCTTGTAGCTTGATGTAGGTCCTGCTTCAATCTGCTCTTCTTTGTAGGTGCCTTTATGTAAGGCTCTTTCTTCTATCTTTATAGACCTTCTTGTCCTTGAAATAATTGAGACTTCTAGGCTTGATGCTTCAACTTTGTAAATGCTTCTCCTTGATGAGTGTTCTTGAGTTGCCTTTTCCTTGTGTGTTCACCTTAGCTCCAATGCCATGTTGAAGAATCTAGGGCAAAGTGGCATAGTGTGATTCTTGTTAGCTTAATCTTCTTCTTATTATTATTAATGCATGTGTGTGTACTTCATCAAACTACTACTAAAACATAAGAACAAGAACGCAAGATATTGGCTCTCTACCAGGGCCAAAACCTCTCTTCTCTTGAGAGGAAAACCCTTTAGTGAATTTCTCTTATTGAACTTCTATTGATCAATGCCAAACCCTAGAAACCATACTTAGAATATCCTTCAAGCACAATTCAAGTCTTCTCCTCCTTTTTGCACTTTGTTCCCCGGCACATAGGGTTCCTCCTTCAGCAATTTGTCCCCCAACACTTCGTCCTAAGGTCCTTCCACCTCCGTTCCACCTTTGCTAGAGAGAGAGGTTCCTTCACTAGGCTTGGGAGTCCTTGTGGGCTTGATTTCTCACCCAAACAATGATGTGACATGGACTATTCACCAGCTGCAGACTTGTCCTCTTCTTTTTCCGCACATGTGACTGTTTCTAGCCCTAGAAACAGTCCTCTTCTTCCTCGGCCTTATTCCTTCTTCCTTCGTTTGTAAGGGTCTCTTCTTCGCTCTTAGAGAGAGGACTTGTAGAACTTAATTTCAAACCCAAACAACACAAGGATATTGACTGCTTGTCCCTATTGTCATATCCGCAGATTTCTCCTTCTTCTCCTCACACATGTGACTATTTCTAGCCCTAGAAACAATCCCCTACCTTCGTTGTTCTTCCTTCTTACTTCGCTGCTCTTGTAGACCCTTTTTCTTTGGCTTCCTTCGTTCCTCTTCTCTTTCTTTCCTTTGTGGATTTCAGAGCTCAATCAATGTGTTGTATTGGAGTGGACAACGTTTATAAATAGAGGATTGTCCCTCCATTTAGGCTGACTAGTCAACTACTTGCAAGCCGACTTGAAGAGTGGACTTCGGATGGTTCTTTAGGTGGTGTTGCATGCTTGAAAGAGTGACGGTGCCTTATCATAAGAGGAGACTTGACGTTGCTTGGAGGTATTCTTTTAACTTTAATAGATATTTATACAAGGTGTAACATGCCCTTAAGGCCTTCAACATTTCCTTTAGACTATTTGAATCACCTATAGCCCTTTAACTAGTGTTGGACCTAATTCAATGGGCAAGAAACTCATTGACATATATTATAGATCTAATAATTCTTTTCTTGAATAAGTACAAATATCAAAAGTCCCTTTATGAAGAATGAACCTAGTTACATGTCCTTCAACGATATTAACCAACATTGTCTCATTGCAAGGGCTTGAATAACAACTCTATCTCTCCACAAGATCGGAGTACAATGTTGGCAAGACCAATGATGTATAGACACCATCATCATTGTCTCCCAAGGCACATACTCCACCCGGGTGTTCACGAAGTATGACCTCCCACTGGACTGTTCTTATCTTGGGTAGCTAATCCTCAAAGAATATTGATCCAGGACTACTGTTGTCTTGAATGCCCTACCACATTTTCAAAGAGTATCGAATGCCAGATGGTTATCCAATCCTCCATTCTTTCTTCCTAAGTGAAGACAAGAAGGTAGTGTCTATCTCTCCCTCTCAATTAGGGAGGACAAATCCACCAAACCAAGCTTGTCCCCCAAGTATACAAGCTTCTTGTTCGGAAGTGATTTTGTCAATATGTTAGCTCCCTGTTCATCAATGGACATATACCGTAGTTGCAGCATGCCATTTTGTACTAGCTCTAGAATATAGAGATACTTATTGTTGATGTGCTTTGTCTTTCCATGAAACACTGGATCCTCAGATAAACGAATACAATTGGTGTTGTCAAGAAGTATCACTGTAGGGTTCATCGGTCCTTCAAACAAGTCGGATAGCAACTTCCTTAAACATACTGCTTCTCTGCTTACTTCACATGCTACAACATATTCAGCTTCAACACTATTCAAAGCAACGGTGTCTTGCTTTCTGCTCATCGATGAGACCATGGAGGATCATAAACTGAAATGTCCTACCATAGTGCTTCTTCCATCCTGTTCACTGCCTCCTTAATCGGAATTTGTATATCCAATCAATTGGACATCATTCCTTCTATCAAATTTCAAGCAGTAGTTGATGGTTCCTTGCAGATATCTCAGAATATGCTTTGCTGCTATCTAATGATCATGCTTTGGCTCCACTTGGAATTGACTGAGTACATTTACTACAAAACATATGTTTGGTCGAGTATTCACCAAGTAAATCAATGAGCCAACGAGTTGTCTATACCTGGAAGGATCCACAAGGCATCCACAAGGCTTGATTCGAAACTCCTTAGTCTCCTCAAGTTTGTGATCATCAGAGCGATCATAGGTTTACAGTCCATCTGTCGAACTTCTTTAGAACCTCGATCACATACTTTCCTTGACCAAAATAGATTTCATTCGGTCCTTGCCAGACTTCTAGTCCCAAATAGTAATGCATCAACCCAAGATCCTTCATGTCAAATTTTGCTGCCAATTGCTTCTTACATTCTTCAATTCGACCTTCTACACCTGTCAAGAGAAGATCGTCTACATACAGAAGAATAATTACAGATTCATTGTTTACAACCTTAATATAAAGGTTTGAGTCAGCATAACTTTTTGTGAAGCATATTTTCTGAAGGTATGCATCCATTCTAGCATACCATGACCTTGGTGCTTGCTTGAGGCCATATAATGCTTTCTTCAATCCGCAAACATATGCCTTCCTATCTTTGACTTCAAATCCCAAGGGTTGTTCTATATAGACTTCTTCATCTATAGTGCCATTCAGAAATGCAGTCTTGACATCCATTTGGTGGATGTTCCATCCCATCGATGCTGCTAGAGAGACTAATGATCGAATCGTTGTATATCTTGTTTTTGGATCAAATGTCTCTTCATAATTGATGCCTTCAAGTTGAGAGAACCATCTAGCCACAAATCTTGCTTTATACTTATCTATACTTCCATCAACTGCATACTTGATCTTATAGATCCACTTGGAAGTAACCACAAATTTGTCTTCAGGTCTAGGTATGATTTACCAAACTCCATTCTTCATTATAGATTGATACTCTTCATTCATGGCATCCTTCCATTCTCGATGTTCTACAGCCTCTTCAAAGGTGGATGGTTATGCATTTATTAATTTTGTCATGTATGCAGCATACCCAGAATATTTCTTGAGTCTCTTACTTTCTCTAAATGATCCGTGTGCTACCCCATGACCTTTTGCATCAAGTAGTGTGGATTTCAACCAATTAGGTCTTTTCCTTGTTTCTGGAATGACCACGGGTTGAGCTGGTTCACTTGGCCCTTCTTCTTCATGGTGTGATCCTTCTCCTTCCTTATCAACTTCCTCCTCGAATATCAGAAGTTCTTCGTCATCAGAATCTATGGAAAGTTCTTTTGACTTCTTGAATGCTATACTCTCATCAGATATGACATCACGACTAACTTCAATGTGATGTCCATCTTTCATATAGATTATGTAGGCTTTTGATGAGTTACTATACCCAACAAATATTCCCTTCATACTGGAAGAATCCAGCTTCTTTCTTTTGTCCTTTGGTATGTGAATATACACAGGAGTCAGGACACCCAAAGATTCGAAGATGATCTAAAAATGGCTTCTTCCCAGTGAACACTTCTTTCGGAGTCTTGTTATCTAGAGATTTGTGAGGACATCGATTTTGAATGTAGACTGATGTCTTTGTTGCCTCTCCCCAAAGAAATTTAGGTAGATCTTGATCGTGTAACTTTGCTTTTACACTTTCTTCAATGGATCTGTTCTTTCTTTCTACGACTCCATTTTGTTCAGGATTGTATGGGACTATCAGCTCCCTCTAAATCCTAGACTCCTTACAAAATGCTATAATCTCTTTGGATGTATATTCTCCTCCATTATCAGATCTTAGTATCTTGATTCTTCTTTCTGTAAGGTTCTCCACTGCAGCCTTGAATTCTTGAAATTTTGTAAATACTTCATCCTTGGTTTTCATTAAGTAAACCCAGGTCTTTATTGAATGATCATCTATGAATGTGACATAGTATAGATGGCCTCCAAGTGATTTTGGAGTCATAGGGCCACACACATCAGAGTGAATGAGATCCACGATTTCTTTTGACCGCGAAGCACTGCCTCGAAATGGTCTCTTTGTATTCTTGCCCAATGCACATCCCTTGCAGACACCTTCATGATCCTCTTTCAAATTCAATATTCCATCTACTATGGAATTCAAAGTTGGAAGTATTTTGAAATGTAGATGACCAAACCTTCGATGCCAAAGTTTACATGGACTAATCTCAGTGTGAACTAGGGTTTTGATCCGTAAATTGTCGTAGATATTCCACTAGATAGTTCGTCACAACCTATCTGATAATATTATATTAAAAATCTGAGATTCTACACTATTACAGTTTTATTTAATACCTATATCTGTAAAATTAACTGTAATTAGTGCATGCATGTAAAAGTAAATCAAGTAGAAAAATAGTGAACGACAAAATAAGCTCACACACATAATACACAAGATATGCTCTCTGGGAAACCCTTTCGAGAGAAAACCGAGCTGGAAGGTGAGGCTGCTTCGCTCTCTTTCTCTGTCTGGAAATATGGCTGCAAATACAAAGAAGTAATGTTTATGGCCCATGGGCTGCTACAGTGCACAGATCCTCTCTATGTGCTCCACCTCCTATCTCTCCTAGCTACCTTTGCTCAATTATGGAACAAAATGCTCTCGAAAGAATGGAATGCCTCTTCCTCCTAGTGGCTCGGTTATAACACATCTCGATAGCCTACTAGTGGTTAAGTTTGACTACATCAACTCTTAACTAGAATTACCAAATAGACTCTTCTAAAGTCTTTTACATCACAAAGACATGGCTAGCCCCTTTTCCATGAATAATGGGGGCTGACGCAGCATCCTCCCGAACTATAAATTTGAAAACAGGAAGGTCAATTTCTGAGTGGCATAACTTTTGCATACGAACTCTGATTGACGCGATTCTTGCATCGTTGGAAAGCTTTTTGTGTGTAGAATAGCATGAAAAGGTGTTGCGCTAAAGCGGCAAAGTTTTACCCCCAAAAAATGTCGTTTGATGCCTCAAAACACTCTCGGAAGATTTCGGACCCCATTTCACCAAACTGGGTCCTGCCTGTAAAAACGGTCCCCTGAGCTAATTCCTCCACTTTTTCCACTCCAAATGCATCGAGATGGATGACAAACAATATAATGATCCAATTCAGATCAGGCTTGGTTTACGAGAGATATTAATCTGTAAAGCCTTCCTTCTCGGATACCAATAACTTTTTGCTTGATCTATGCTTGAGTCTTTTCCCCAAACAACTACTTTTCCATCAATGAAGGCTACTCTATCTCCTTTATCTTCTAAACATGAAATAGAAAGTAAATTTTTGAGCAAACCTGGAACAAATAGAATGTTGTTGAGGTGGATGTTGCTTCCATCTTCGAGTTTTATGGAAGTTGATCCAATGCCTTTCACCGGATATCTTTCGTTGTCTCCAAGTTCCACAGAGTAAGCAGATTTTCCTTCTGATAAGGTCTTCAATCGGTGGGAGTGGCCAGTCATGTGCATTAATGCACCACTAGCAATTTTCTTGATGAACTTCTTCATTGTAGAGGAGATCTTAATGATGCCCTTAGAGTACCAAAGCTCTGATACCATGTTGAGAATTCAATAGGGCAATGAATATGTTAATTCTCTTAACTTGAAAATTGCTTGTATTACCTTTTACTTATTAGCTTTGTTCGTTATTATTCCAATGTGCAATACATCAAACAACTACCAAAACAATAAGAACAGTGACACAGTATATAGGCTGCAAGCCAGGGCCAAAACCCCTCCTCTTGAGGGGAAAACCCGTAAATCTCTTCTTATCTTTCAGATCTTTCAATTGAAGAATACCATGACCTAGACTTAGACAAATACCCTCCAAGATCAGGTTTACCACGACCTTTTGTTGCAATATCTTCGACCTCCCAGTAGATCCAAAATTCTACTCCCCAGTAACTGTTGCTACTTCTCTAGGAGACTTCGATCTCCCTCTAATAGCCTTCCTCTTAAATTCGCTTGCCTTGACTTGGGTCCTAGACTCCTAAGGCTAGTAAGATGCCCTAAGAGACCTTCGCTTGTCTTCCCTTCTCTTTTGCTTCCAAAATCGAACCCTAGAAGATCCAGCGTAGAAACCCTAACTTCGATATTCCCAGAAGAATAGATAAGACCCAAACACTTCGACTTCTTCGCACTTCCTTCTTTGACTTCTCTTTCTTCTACTTCTTTACATAAGAGATGAGAGAGTGAGTGATCCAAATGGAGGACGAGTTCCTCTTATATATAGGCTTCCTCAAGGGTGGACGTGGCTCTTCATATACGCCAACTTGATAGCTCCTTAGGATGACATGATCTTGGAGGTATTTTGACACTTTGCAAACAAAAATAATTTGTTCTTTACAATTTACAATGTGCCCATAGGGTCTTCAATATATGATAATGACTCTTCTACCTAGGACAAATCCTAGAAGCACTCAATGGGTGCTTGACCTATAAAATAAAAGAACTTGAGCATGAAACCCATGCTCCAATAATAATAACAATTTCTTTTCCATTTTATATTTACAAGAATACATTTCATACTTATGAAGACTGAACCTAGTTACACATTTTTCAACACAAACTTCCAAATTCCAATGTATTTACTTTTGTCTATTTGTTACTCAATGGAAAATTGAAATATAATTCACTTTCCTTGGAAATTTGAATCCTTTCCACTTATTTGTTGCAAACATTTGGTCGGCAAGCTATGGTAGAAGAGTCCCAAATTTGCACAAACTTCCCATTCAAGTGCAAAGTCAAACTTGTAGCTGTTAAAATTAGCAACTAGGGCCAAACTCCATGTGGGTCATCTTATTTATGGTAGCCGATATTTTTCCTAGATTCCTCTTGTCGAGAGGTGTAGGATTGATCTAGATTCTAAAGATAATCCGATTCCGACAAGTATTTATGGAAATATGTATTTATTTGTATTTACTTGACAAATTGTCAAGGTTAGCCAACAGTTAAATGTATGGCACACATGCCCAGTGAATCATATAAATACAAGTGAGGTTGATTCATTTTATCATCATCTCATCTCACTCATTTCTTCTCTCTCTCCTTAGCTTTGGGATACACAAGGGGCAGCTCACACGTGGGAAGGAGGAGGACACAGTAGGGCAAGAAGGATGCAGAAGCTGCTGAAGGTCTCTTTGACCAGCGTTGACCTTAGAAGAGTGTGGTTTTGGTGTGGCTGCCTCTCCTAGGCAGGCCGCATTTTTGGCACGAAAATCGAGGTAATCTGACCTCAGGTTTGACTAGCATTGACTTCCCTAGTTTGGGGCAGCCGGTTGACTTCAGTAAACAACAGTTTGACTATGTATTTGGGGTTGTTTAAGGGCTGATTCTTCAGGCTGTTCGAAGACTAGTTGACCAGGAAATTGACCAAGCATATTGGAGGTCAATTTCATCTCGTTTGACTAAGTTTGGCTTTGCTGATTTAGGGTTTGTTGTTGCTGATATAAATTACAGAATTCTAATTTTGTACTATTTCTCTCTACTGAACTATTGAAGATAAAAGAAGATTTGATCAAAGGGTTTCCCTGCATTGGGGTTTGTCCCTGGCTAGCCACCACATCATGTGTCTCTTTTTTTGGCTTGTTTTATGTCGATCGTTTAATGTTCTATCTGCACTTTACTTAATGTATATGTGATTGCTAATCAATGGCTAATAAGAAGAAAAGAAGTAAACTGCTCTAAGCATAGAACATTCCATAATTTAACAATAGCTCTTTAGGGCATGAGGCAATTGGAGTGTCTTTGAAAATATACAATATGACTACAATATGTTAGAGATTTTCAAATTTAAATTTAATTTTTTTTATAAGTTCATTAATTTCATTTATGGCATATGCCCATGGGACATCATCCTCTAAATCACAAAATGCCCCTCATGTAGGTTAGATGTCCACCACCTCAATGATATGGTCTATGTCTACTACAATCTCAAGCAGATATGGGTTAGGCAGATAAGCAAAGTACCCAATACAAATGCCATTTCATTGGATGTACTTGACACCACGAGTTCGTGGAGGGTGGAGACTGAAAGGCCTATCATGGAGGAGGCATCCAAGTGGTTGGAGCAAGAGGCTAAGGAGTTAGAGGAGGAGGAGGAGTGAAAGGAGGACAATACACTTCTAGGAGAGATAGATTTGGAGTAGGTGGAAGATATCGGAAGTATGTCACAACCAATGCCACTGCCTCACAAAGACTACCAACTAAGGGAAGAGGCAAAAGACATCCTGCTTAATCTTCCACCTTTTCCCCAAGAGTTTCACCTTCCACCTTAGGCTCAAGCTCGGCACGTCCACCTACTACTTCTAGAGGAAGAATGACACTGGGGACCATTGTCCGTAAAAGGGGTAGGGGGAATCGTTGATATCTTAGTGCATCATGATTAGCCTTGTAGTACCTATATGCCTCATCATGATGATCTCATGAGATACACTTTTTTGTTTTTATATGATTTTCTTTGATCTTATTAGGACTTGTGACTCGGAACAGATATCATATTTCAATATTGATGTTCAATGTACCACTTGACATCTTATACATTTTATATAGCAATTTTATCTTCATATTTATGTGACAATGAGTTTGTTTGATGTTGGTGTTACTTTAGAAGCTTTAAAAAATTAAAATAATGATTACTTTTGTATTTTTTTAAGTTTTCCATAATTTCTCCAATATTGCCGATAATTTAAATTTTGGACCCTCGGAGATAAATTGCCAATAACAATAAATATAACATTGGATATGATAACATTTAGTAAATTGTCCATGAGACCAAAGAGCCTATGGGACAAAGGCACTTCTATCCAATGTAACCTTTTCAATTTTTCATTAAATGTAGGGCGTGAATGGGAAAAAAAAAAATCAAAGGTGATAAACATAATCTGGTAAAATGAACTTTTGGACTACTCATTTGGTCTCTGACTTTATCTCTCTGCACCAAGAATCCTACACCTTGTTGTAATTGCTTGTTAAAATCTTGTCTCTTATGTGCATCACTCTTGCAGACGAATTTGTTGCATCCCACACTTGGTCTTCCTAAGATGTTGTATCCCAACTACTGAATTGCAAATTTGTTATCTTCCATATGTGGACATTTGCTTCTAGTGTAACAAGAAATGTTGTTCAGTCTCTACCTCTTCTTTCCTACATGTTACCTCTCATATTGTATGAGGTCATATCCAGTTGCACATGACAGATTTTGATGATATCTATTGATCAATTGAGAGAGGCAAGGGTTATTTTATGGATACATACACTACCCCTGGCATTATCCTTATGGTATTTTTTATACTAACTACTCAAAGGTTGAACGTGGGACGCTGGGACGCTCAGAGGGAAGTGAAGAATACAGAGATACTTGTCTATGCCCCTATATCTTGGCGGGAGCATTAGCAAAAGTTTTATGTATTTCCACTGGTATGATGCTATTGTTGATATGTAATACAAGCACTTTATTTTATTGTGGGACATGGTTAGACGGGTTACTTCACACATTTTACCTAGGTGAAGTTGCTTCCTAATACACTGGTTTATGTCACTTGATGATGGCATACTTTATGGTTATATCAATTATTAGAGGGTGCCTAGCTTATTGACCCCGTTTTACTATGGTTTGGAGCTTATTATTGATGGATTTGATGACATCACACCCTCGTAGTGTGAGCGCCCTAGCTCGTGGTGTCACCTTTATTGTACTACTTTATATTTAGTTCACGGTTTATTCATTGGATCTACCTCGTAGAGCCTATTTTGAGTTAGCTGCACATGGGAGAGAGGGTGCACCCTACTAGAGACCACACACGCCACTTAGAGGTGGTTTTTTCATACATCTTTATGGCATTGATGGAGTTAGTTACCATAGACGCTACAAGATCCATTTAATGACATTCATTAGCACACATTTTGAGGTATATTGGAGGAGTTTGAGGGAATGGCTCTCATACTCTATGTATTATTCACACATGTGGAGGTTAGGGTGGTCAAACCCTAGTCATTTATTATATTTTTGGCATGCTTATTCACTTCTCTAGTGTAGCACTCCTCTTGGAGTGCAATTTATTCATTTGTGACTTGGTCTATCACTTGGATTAAGGAGGTGTTGCCCCTTATGCTAGCATGGGTATATATAAAGAGAGAGAGAGAGAGAGATTTTTCACACCATTGTAAGCCCAAGGTCACAAGTTAAAGCCTTGTAGCAACCATGTGAGGCCTTGTGTTAAGTAAGTGTCCTAGACCTTGTGTTGGGTTAGACCATGGCCAATCCCTTTGAGTTCATCTTTGGCTCCTTTCATCCTAGATGGGATTGGAGGGTCCTGGATGGGCTTACTTGAGAATTCATGGTTTTAGAGGAGCTTGCTTTTGTAGAGGTGATCGCTAGTGTAGGGGCCAATCTAACAAATGTCGAGTGCACCTATGTCTTACCACATGGTTATGAGTCTATTGAGTTTGTAGGTGGCCTTGGCTATGGTGCAATATCCCTCAAATGTTTCTCAACATGGCAGTGTCACAATTATCATTTTTTTCACACTTCCCAAGGCAATTCATGTTTCCCAATGAAAGTGGTTCAAGAAGTAAAAAAAGTAAACTTGTTCTCATAATGTTTAGCTTGATGAGAGGATGACATGCCATGTCGAATATTTCCAATCAGAGAAGGCATGATCAAGTTATGGCGGTTCAAAGTTGGTCAATAGGTATTACAGGTTCCAACTAGCAAAACAAGGGGAGCGCTAGGCAATTTTTTACATGCATTATGTCAAAAATGGTCTACAAGACAAGAGGAACAAAACCCATGTTTTTTGCAAATCCTCAAGGGCGCTAGAAATCTACTATTTGGCCATGATGAGGTGGCATTGACCAAGGTGATGTGGTAGTGCAGTGGACACTAGGAGCCAATAGAACGAATGATTGGTTACAACAAGGCAAATAGCACCTAAATCAAGCGGAACACTTGGCTAGATCAGCAAGGCATTGGAGCTAGAGAAAAAGGTAGCAAGGTCGAATTACTATCCATGAGAAAGTCAAGTCAACTAGTTGTTAAATGGATAAGATAGTTGTTGGAGGGTCAACGAGGACGTTGGAAGCATCTTGGACTAAGGAGGTAAGATTATCGACAAATTTATAGTTGTTACAAGTTAAAGAATAGTCTTCTTCGACTAGTTCAAGTTCCAAGAGGATCAAGTCAAACTCCAGGGGCCAAGTCGAGTTGTCAAGTGGAATCTTGAGGTCTTAAAGGGAAACATCGGGGCAGAAATGGTACTATGCTTCGTATTTTTGCCCTCCAAGCCATGAGCAAGTGAAATGTTGGGCTACCTTCAGATTTGAGAAGCAAATAGAACCCCCTTTAGTGGGAAAACTGTTAATTTTAGGATAACAATGGTATGTTCTATGCTTAGAGCAATTTTACTTTGATTTTCTTTATTAGCCCAATACAGTATCCAGTATAGAAATCACATCAACATGATAGTAAAATGCAAATAGAACATAAACAAGAATAGTAGAAGACAAGCCAACACAAGAGGACACAAGATATCGCACCAACCAGGGACAAACCCCAATGTGGGGAAACCCTTGATCAGTTCTTCTTATAATTCTTCAAAAGTTCAGCAAAGAGAGAGTACAATTTACAATATTCACTTGCCCAAACTGATTAGTCAAAACAACGGAAATAAAAAGCCCTAACCAAAAAGTCAATGTTGGTCAACAAGGTTGAAATTAACCTCCAAAACAGCCCAGTCAACCTTGGTCAACTCAGCCTCCAACAGCAAGACAATGCAACCCAAAACAGTCCAAAAATAACCAGTCAAATCTAGTCAACAAAAGTCAACGCAGCAACTTGAATTGGGGCAGTCAACGCAGGAGTCAAACTGCCTCGATTTTTGTGCCCAGAACAGTGGCCTGCCCAAACAAAAGTCTCCCTCACAAAACCAAATTCAAACAGGGTCAATGCTGGTCAATGTCAGCCTCTTGAAATTTCAGTCTCCTGAAATTTTGACCTCCTGAAATTTCAATCTCCTGAAATTTCGGCCTCTAGAAATTCCGATCAAATCTGGTCAACGCAACAGCTAGAAAAGACAGTCTTCCTTTCGCACGAGTGGAGAGAGAGGCCCAGAAATCCGTACCCAATCAAGATGAGAGAGAGAAAGATGAATGAGATGAGATTCCAAAATGAGGAGGCACCTTGTATTTATATGCAACATTGAAGGCTGGAGGAGGCTAATTTGATGGTTGGCCGACCTTGATAATTTGTCGTCAATCAAAATAAATTCATAACTTCATTTGTACATATCAGAATGGGATGATCTTTAGATCAATCCTACACCTCTCGGAAAGAGGAATCCAAAAAAAAAATCAGCTGCCTCATAAGATTTATCCAAAGTGATGTTTGGCCCTAGTTGCCAAATTTAACACTCCCTCTCAACTAGGGAGAACATCACCTGCCAAATTGTCTGACAATCTGTACCATCCTTGTCACTGCATTGCTCTTCTTTGCTCTGTTGAACCATGAAGAAAGAAGAAATGATCGAGACTATATCATACCATTCTCCACTAACCCGAAGTCAATCTCCAACAACAGAGAGTGTGTCATACCACTCTTAACTGACCCGTAGCCAGTTTCCATTGATCACAAATCTATATTAACATCCTAGCATAGGGAGTATAGTAGTACATGATGCGTCCATCGGTAGTACTATGATCCCTATCCACATTTCCCTACTCATTGGCCAGATGAGAGGTACTTCCCATGAGTCTCTAACTGCATGGGTAGGATGTGCCGGCAGAAGGTGAACCAATCATCCTGCTCATATGCCATAGGGGAGGGTGAACCACTCAGCCTATGCATATGCCACCATGGGGTATCTCAGGGGAAGGTGAACCATTCACCCTGTACACAACACACCACTAGAGGACGGTGAGTCACCCTATTGTTGCTCATCAATCCAAGAAGTACCCCAAGCCCAACAGAGCTCCTAGAGCTCACTATCCATCTCATACAAGACCCTCATAAGAGGGTCTCTCCATGACTCCAAGTCGTTCACGAAAGGTTAATAATTTGACCTTCACAAGGGGCTTTGTAAGAATATCGGCAACCTGCTCATCGGTCCTAATATGATGGAGCCTTATTGCTCCCCGTTGTACCATATCCCGGATAAAGTAGTACCTGACATCAATATGCTTGGAACGATCATGAAACAGGGGATTCTCAGAAAGACGAAATGCACTGTGGTTATCACAAAAGATCGCGGTGGTACCTAGCACATGTCCAAACAAGTCACTAAAGAGCTTCCTCAACCAGACAGCTTCACAGGAGGCCAAACTAGCAGCAATGTATTCAGCCTCAGCAGTGCTTAATGCAACTGACTTTTGCTTCCTGCTCATCCATGATATTGAAGTAGAACCTAGAGAGAAGCAACATCTTGATGTGCTTTTGCAATCCACCACACTAGTGTAGCCTGCATCAGAGTAACCATGGAGCCTCACATTCCCAACAATGTATCTCAGTCCATAAGTGATTGTGCCCCAAAGATATCTCAAGAGATTCTTGGCAGCAATCTAACGTATATGATGAGGCTCGACCATAAACTGATTCAATGTGTTCACTGCAAAACATATGTCCAGACAGGAGTTCACCAAGAAAATCAAGGCCCCTATGAATTGACGATACTCAGAAGGATTTCCCAAATCAGGCCCGGCAGCACTTCCGCATAACTTCTTGAAGTTAAGTTCCATCAGAGTAGTCACGGACTTGCTGTCCACCATCCCAAATCTTTTAAGTAGCTTCACAACATATTTTCCTTGAGAAAGGAAAATCTCCCCTCTCTTTTGCAAGACCTCCAACCCTGGGAAGTAATGCATCAGTCCTAGGTCCTTCATATCAAATTCGGAAGCCAACTCTCTCTTACATTGATGAATAAGAGGGTTTGCACTTGTCAGAAAGAGATCGTCCACATAGATTACCAAAATGAGAGGTCTATCATTCTCAACCTTAAAGATTCGGATCAGCTTCACTTCTTGTAAATCCCAGCTTCATCAGATAGCTATCGATCCTCTCATACCAAGCCCGGGGTACTTGCTTTAACCCATAGAGGGATTTTTTCAACCTGCATACATATGTCTGACGATCTTGAACTTCAAAGTTCAAACCCCTCAGGTTGTTCCACATAGACTTCCTCCTTAAGTGAACCATGCAAGAAGGCAGTCTTAACATCCATCTGGTGTAGATTCCATCCTTGCGAGGCAACAAGGGCTATAATCGAATTGATGGTGGTGTAGCGAGCAACAGGTGCAAATATCTCATCATAATCCAGACCTTCCTTTTGAGAGAAGCCTCGAGCAACAAATTTGACCTTTAACTTCTTAGCACTTCCATCAGCACCACGCTTGATCTTGAAGAGCCATTTAGAGGTGACCAGATTTTTCCTGGGGCCTACGGACCACATCCCAGACATCATTCTTCATAATTGACTCATACTCTTCGTTCATAGCATCCTTCCATACTTGTTGCTTCACATCTTCTTCGAATGAGCAAGATTCAGACTGATTAATGGTGCTCATAGCAATTAAGTACCTATCGTACCTATTAGGCTTCTTGCTTTCACGAAATGTCCCCATTAGTGCAACATGTTTGTCGGCCTCTTTGAGAGTTTCCCTCAGCGATGAGGGTCTCCTTTTGGAGGAGGAGGGCTCATGAGGAGGAGAATAAATGGGATCCATCGGTTCTTCAACATCAAGCATCAGCTCATCCTGTGAATCTCCCTGATTTCCCACATCTGCTTCTTTGTCCTTCCTTGGAATAGGAAGGTTGCTAATCTTCCTTAGGGCAGCATCCTCATCGAAGGTGACATCATGACTCAACTCTACTTCTCTTTGACCAGGCACATAGATTCTATATACCTTAGAAGTTTCACTGTAGCCCACAAATGTTTCTTTCTTTCCAGATGCCTCCAATTTACTTCTCTTTTCTTTCGGCACATGAAAGCATATGGGACTACCAAAAATTCTAAAATGAGAAACATCAGATTTCTTACTGATGAAAACTTCTTCGGGAGTCTTGGAGTCCAACGCTTGATAAGGGCATCGATTTTGAACATACACAACAATTTTGGCAGCTTCTCCCCATAGGAACTTTGGAAGTCCTTGATCATAAGCATGGCACGAATGGCTTCTATAATGGAACGATTCTTCCTTTCAGCAACACCATTTTGCTCAGGAGTATATGCAATAGTAGCCTCCCTCTTAATGCCAGCGTCCCCGCAATAGTCATTCAATTCATTTGACTCATACTCGGTTCCATTATCAGTCCTCAACATCTTGATCTTCTTCCCTATTTGATTTTCCACGAAGGCTTTAAAGGCACGGAACCATGAGAATATTTCACCTTCTTCTTCAAGAAATATATCCAAGTTTTGCGAGAGAAGTCATCCACAAAGACAGCATAATATAAATATCCTCCTAATGATGTCATAGGCAACATACTAGATAGATCAGAATGAACCAATTGCAAAATGTTTGTGGTCCTGCTATCACTTGAGGGGAATGGTCCCCTTGTGTGTTTTCCCTCAGCACATCCCTGGCATACACCTTCATGCTTTAGTTTGAATTCGGGCATACCTGTAACCATCTTCCTTGCATCAGGTAGAGCCTTATAATGAAGATGAGCAAACCTTTGGTGCCATAGTTCAAATTGAAGAGATGTGTCGCAAGACATGGCTCCGAGTGGACTTCCTCCAACCTGATATAAACTGTCAACCCTGAATCCAAGAGTAAATGCTTCTTTGAAATTTATTTTCCACACATGTACCTTTCCATCGATGAATTCCTTGAATCCCTTATCTTCCATCGCCGAGATAGACACTAGATTCTTCTTTAGATCAGGTACATATAGTACTTCTTGAAGATGAATGGTGTTACCTTGATTCAATTGAAGGGTAACATTCCCAAATCCCTTCACGGGATAGGTGGCATTGTCTCCAAGGATAATTTCCAAATTTGTATCCTTCTCTATCATTTGAAAGAGCTTCCTTGTACCTGATGAAGTGCCTTGAGGCACCACTATCAATCAACCAATTTCCCAAAGTATCCGGAAGAGAGGCAATAGAGAGCAGATATAAGATAAAATTCCTTTTGCTTAGAATTTACAACATTAGACTCATCATACCTTGAGTTTCTTGTTCTTTTAGAAGCTCGATCATTTCCAAGTTGAGTGGCGGAAGCATTCCTTTTCCCTTTGTTGTTGAACCTGCCATTCCTTTGATTGTTGTTGTTGACCCTGGAATGATTGTGATCATCATCATGAGATGTGTCCCTTCTATTTGGACACTCCCTGGCATAGTGACCAAACTTGTTGCAAACGAAGCATCTTCCCTTACTTCCATTTTTCGAATCCTAGTCTTCCTTAACTTTGCTTCTTTGAACTTGCATTGTTCTTCCTCTTGGCATGAGCAGAGAATGCGGTAGGATTATTCCTATTCGAAGGCATCTCCAATTCCATCATTCTTGAGAACATCTAGTCAGCAATTCTTCAAAACCTGGAATTTTGTCGTTATTGAGAATAGTAGTGTTGAACATGTGCTATTCACGAGGGAGTCCTCCAAGAGCAATGAGGGTAAGCTCCCTATCAGCAATAGTTTCTCCAATCGAAAGAAGATCATTTTTTATCTCTGTAATCCTCATGAAGTAGGATTGAATATCTTCATTTCTTCCTTTCTTTATATATTTCAGTTTGTTCTTGAGGAAAAGAATCTGATTTGCATTGCTAGATTTGAACATGCCAATCAACCTGTCATATCTCTTTTTTGATGTATTCAAATAGGAGATGTAATTAACTAAGTGCTTATGAATAGAATCCCTGATGATCTTCTTGGCTTTGACTTCACCCTTCTTGTACTTTATCTTAGCAGCAATGGATGCATTTGAAGGAGGTTCTGGAATCTTTCCCTGCACATAATCCATGACATCATGCTCTTCTAGAATCAAATCAAGAGACATCTTACATGCATGATAATCAAAGTTATCATGAAGTTTATCATCAGACTTGAAGTAGGATGTGGAGGCCATTGAGACTTGTTCTTGATCAGTGATTGCTCTTCTTAGTGATTGCTCTTCACTCTTGCTTGGGCTTTGTCTTCAACTCAACTCTGCTACCATGTTAATTTTAGGATAACAATGGTATGTTCTATGCTTAAAGCAATTTTACTTCAATTTCTTTATTAGCCCAATATCGATATCTAGTTCAGCAATCACATCATCACGATAGTAAAATGCAGATAGAACATAAACAATAACAGTAGAAGACAAGCCAACACAAGAGAACACAAGATATGGCACCAACCAGGGACAAACCCCAATGTGGGGAAACCGTTGATCATTTCTTCTTATAATTCTTCAAAAGTTTAGTAAAGAGAGAGTACAATTTACAATATGCACTTGCCCAAACTAATCAGTCAAAATAGTAGAAACAGAAAGCCCTAACCAGAAAGCTAACACTGGTCAACAGGGCTGAAATTAACCTCCAAAATAGCTCACTCATCCTTGGTCAACTCAGCCTCCAACAACAAGATAATGCAGCCCAAAACAGTCTGAAAATAACCAGTCAAATCTTGTCAACAAAAGTCAATGTAGCAACCTGAATAAGGGTAGTCAATGTTGGTCAACACAGGGATCAAACTGCCTCGGTTTTTGTGCCCAAAACAACGGCCTGCCCGAACAAAAGTCTTCCTCACAAAACCGAAGTCAAACAAGGACAACGGTGGTCAAAGTTAGCCTCCGAAAATTTTCGGCCTCCTGAAATTTTGGTCAAATCTGGTCAACGCAACAGCTAGAAAAGACAGCGTTCCTTTTGCACGTGTGGAGAGAGAGGCCCAAAAATCTGTACCCAATCAAGATGAGAGAGAGAAAGATGAATGAGATGAGATGCCAAAATGAGGAGGCACCTTGTATTTATATTAACGTTGAAGGTTGGAGGAGGCTAATTTTATAACTAGTCGACCTTGACAATTTGTCCATACTCAATAAATTTATAACTTCATTTGTACATGTCAGAATGGGATGATCTTTAGATCAGTCCTACACTTCTCGGAAAGAGGAATACAAGAACAATATCAACTGCCTCATAAGAGTTGTCCAAAGTGATGTTTCACCCTAGTTGCCGACAAATTTATAGTTGTTACAAGTTAAAGAATAGTCTTCTTCAACTAGTTAAAGTTCCAAGAGGATCAAGTCAAATTCCAAGGGCCAAGTCGAGTTGTCAAGTGGAATGTTAAGGTCTTAAAGGGAAACATTGGGGCAAAAATGGTACTATTCTTCGTATTTTTGTCTTCTAGGCCATGAGCAAGTGAAACGTTGGGCTACCTTCAGACTTGAGAAGCAAATAGAACCAATGTTGCGAAAATCACGATTTAATCGCGATTTTTTTACTTAGCCGATATTATCGCCCAATTTTTACAACAAAAAAAATTCGAAAAAATCACGATTTCTCAAAAAAATCGTGATTCGAATGGAAAAAATCGCGACCCTTCAGGACAGCGTGTTTTATAAGCAAATTGATGAGTTTTATTTCTCATTTTTAGCAGACAATGGACTTGTTTGAGCGCTGAGGAGGAGAGGAAGGCGTCTACTAGGGCAAAGGAGGAGAAAAACGGGAGATTTTAGCATCCCAAGCAAGAGAACTTCATGTTTGGACCAAATTTCTTCGGCAAACCGTGATTTCCAGTTATGGGCACCAAATTTGGCCATTTTGTTTTGGTTTTTTCTTGTTTTTGCTTGGGTTTCTATAACCTATTGATTATCTATTTTTGAATGGATTTGATGGGTTTTTTTTTCATTTTGGTCAAAAATGCAAAAATTTGATTCTTAGATTTATTAGTTTAATTTTTTCTTGTGCTCTAATATTTTGCATCATTTTTTATTGGGTTTGAATGTGCATTTTTTCTATTATAGTTGGATTGTGTTGAGGTTTTTTTTTTTTTTTTTCAAAAATTCAATGTGTTGTGTCATGTATGTAATTTTTTTATTTTTATTTTTAACTTGCAATTCTTATTTGTGCCATAGGTTCAACTTCAAACTTCATCTTATATTAAAACTCAAAAGTTCAACCAAGTTACAAACATACCTAGGAAATTGGACCCTCTATGGGAATTTGGTGAAGCTGATGGAGGGTTTGATAGAATAAACGTGTCTTACAAGTTGTGTGGGCGGCATATGTCAAGGGGGGTTTATAGATTGAAATATCACCTTGCACAAATCCCTGGACGTGATGTAGGGCCTTGCACCAATACAAATGCGGAAATCATCTGAAGAGCCATGAGATCATTGGAAGAATTAAAGCAAGACAAAGTGACCAAAGCAGATCTAAAGAAGCAACTAGCAGGGAGTGTGTTAGGATGTGAATATGGAAGTGGCACTGGTTCTACTTCAGCATCAATGTCTACAACCAACCCTGTAGCTACCTCATCATTTTTTGTTCCTAGAACCACGGCTAGTTCACAACCATCTATCACTTCAATGCTTAAAAAAAAGGATAAAGAACAAGCTAACAAGTTGTTGGGCAAGTTTATCCTTTGGAGTGATATTCCTTTTAGTTTTGCAAGGAATAATCCATTTTTCCAGCCTGTTGTTGATGCTATTGCAATTGTTGGCCCAGGGTACAAAATCTCTTCTTATGATGACTTTAGAGGCTGCATTCTTCAAGATGAAAAGGTTGACTGCACCAAAAGATTGGAAGAGTATAGGGCATCATGGGCACAAACAAGATGCACTGTGATGTCAAATGGTTGGACCGACCAAAAGGGGAGAACCCTTATAAACTTCTTGGTTAATTGTCCCAAGGGAACAATGTTTATGAAATCTGTTGATGCGTCTTCACATATCAAAGATGCAAAATTATTATGTGATTTGTTGGATGTGTTTATTTTGGAGGTGGGTGCAAAACATTTTGTCCAAGTCATAACGGACAATGCTGCAAATTATCTTGTTGTTGGCAAGATGCTTATGGAGAGGCATCCTACTTTATTTTGAACACCTTGTGCTACACATTGTATTGATTTGATGTTGGAAAACATAGGAAAAATTTCCTTTGTCAAAGATATTGTTGACTCATCAAAAGCATTACAAAATTTATATATAATCATGCATCTGTGCTTAGCTTGATGTGAAAATTCACCAACAACAAGGAGTTGTTGCGCCCCACCATTACACAATTTGCCACCAGTTTCATGTCTCTTCAATCCCTCTTGAATTCTATGTGGGATGTGAAGAGAATGTTTCTTTCAGATGAGTGGCGTGATTTGACATTTAGCCGCAAACCAAAGGGAGAGGCCATATGCAGATTAGTTTCATACTAGGAAAACTTTTGGGTGGGAGTGCAGGAGGTGTGAAGCATTACTAAACTTTTGGTAAAGGTTCTTCGATTAGTTGATGGGGAGAAGCCCACAATGGGCTATTTGTATGAGGCCATGGACAGGGCCAGAGAATCCATTCGTGCCTACTATGATGATAAGGAAAATGAGGGGTTTCAATAAACAACTCCTCCTATGGGAAGTGATTGATGAACGATGGAACAACACACTCCATCGTCTCATTTCATGCTGCAGGGATCTACCTGAACCCCGCATTTTCTTACCCATGTGGGTTCTTATTTAATGATGAGATCATGGATGGATTTTTAACCTGTGCTCAGAGGATGGTGTGCTCTCCAACAGAACGGGCAGAAATATCCAAAGAAATAGAGATATACAGGATGGCAGGTGGCACATTTAGCTTTGAGATGGTTGCGGTTGATAGGAAGACTAAAATGCCAGGTATCTTTTAGTTTGTTTCAAATTTCATTGTCTCTTCAAGTTCATAACTTCATACTTTGCTTCAACTTTCAAATTTCATTTTTTTCTTATGTTTATCTTATTTGTAATTTTGTTGTAGATGCATGGTGGAGTCGCTATGGTGCTAGAGTACCCCATCTGTGAAAACTTGCCATTCGAATCCTCAGCCAAACATGTAGCTCCTCAGAATGCGAGCGCAACTGGAGTGTATTTGAAAAAATACACAACAAGAAGCGCAACATGTTAAACTTAAAACTTAAAATATTCCAAATTTCCAATTAATTTTTTGAATTCATTAAATAATATTTTTTATAATTATTATTTTATGATCTTTGTACAGGTTGGAGTCCCAGCGACTTAATGACATTGTCTACATCTACTACGATCTTAGATTGTGGGTGAGGCAATTTGAGAGGATACCTGATATGGAAGCCATCTCATTGGATGGGATTGACACCACTATTGCATGGAGGGTTGAGGCCAAGAGGCCTCTCATGGAGTCTGTCGATGATTGGTTAGAGCAAGAGGTAGTGGAAGGCGTAGAGGGGGAGGAGGAGGAGGAGGAGGTGACACCACCTACCCAGGCTACCCCTGCCACTAGTAGAGTACGTGGTCTACCTCCTGTAGCTCCTAGTTTTTCAGCTTCTAGAGCACAGCAAAGTCCATTGCCAATTCCACCGGCATCTACATCTAGAGGGAAAGGGAAAGCTATTACATTTTCTTGCAAGAGGGGCGGAGAAAATCAGTAGTATTAGTTATTTGGTTCATTTCATTGTATATGACATTATGACTCATGATATGAGATATATTATTATATTTTTTGTTGATATTTTGAGGCTAAGTTGGGACTCAAGAGTCAGGACTTACTATTCATGACATGATTCATTGTTATGTGTGATGTAGCACTAAAAATGATATTACACATCTTATATATTAGTTCTTTTATCATATTTATGTGTCAATGTTTTATTTTATGTTGTAGATGCTTTAGATATTAAAAAAAAATGAATATTTTTGTATTTTACGATTTTTTCCCCTCGCCGATTTAATCCCGATCGCGATTTTCGCAACATTGAATAGAACCCTCTTTAGTGGAAAAACTCCATTGCAAACAAATATTTTTCATGAGGTTGACTTAATCTCCAACTTGTGGATGACAAGTCAAGAAATATTTTTTTAAGGGAAGGAGGAAAGTTGAAAACTAGCCATTAGCAAAGAAAATTATAAATTGTTAAATCCTCCTCGCATTTGAGGTTGTTGATTGTGAGACCATTTTATGCCATTCAATAAAGAAATCATTTGCAAAGATACCCTTGTATTGGTTTGATTATTTCTATGCTCTTTCTTCTTAACTTTTTCCTTTAATTTGTGCTTTATAGAACTAACTAGTGTTGATTTCTATGTGAAATTAATTTGAGCACAGTTTTCTGTCAAATAATTACTTCCAATGATACAATTCATTCTTCTTTAGCACATTTATATCATTAAGTAATTATACTTCAAAAAACTTCAACCATAAACACAATAGAGTAGTAGAGATCATAGTAAAATAAAGATGCACAAGAGACACAAATTTTACCTTGGGAAAACCCTATTCCAAGGGAATAACCCTGCAACCTTTTTCCTTATGAGAGATTGTCCAATTCAAATCAATTTGTACATCCAAAAAACTAGTCAACATATCATTTCATTGACCATGACAATTTCCAAGTCAAACCAGGTCAAAACAGAGAGAAAGTCAAACTTCTGCTTCCAATTCAAAGTTGGTCAAGGAGGCCAAATTTCGGCCCTACTGCTTCTGGTCAACTGAGGTCAAAGAGGCTGAAATTCAGTCTTGTGGCTGCCACAGTGACTTCAGTCAAACTACAGTCTTTGACCTATGGTCAAAGTTCGATCAACACCCAAATTCCTGCTCCAAATTCGATCAATAGATAGTCAAAGATTCTAGGAATATTCGGCTTTCAAAAATAGTCAAAGATTCAGTCAAATAGCAACTCAATAATCCAAGTCAACACTAGTCAAAGAAGAGAATAGAGAGGTCAAACTTTGTATTCTCCTTCATTCGCACGTGTGAACATGTTCGAGTTGTTGATGGATGGATGCCAAATGAGATGAGTTGAATGCAATATATACATGTCCAATAAAGTGGGTTTTTGACCATGGGTCAAACCCCTTCATGAGGTGGAGCCAACCTGTCAAGTTGAGGCTAACTTGAAAAGCAACAAAATAATATGACTTGAAGACTTCAAATACCGACCGTAGCTACATATTTTCAACACTCCCTCTTAGCCAGGGATGTATTTCTTCTTTTTGACTTTCACAGATGTACATTTGATGAATAAAATCTCTCATAAGAAAAGGTTGAAAACATCAAGCTCAACCCACTAGCCAAAACCCATAGCAATAAGGTCAAAACACCATTGACCAGGGGAGCAATTCATGTTACTCATATGACCAATCTCTCCAACTACAAGCAATGGTTTCCTGGTCAAACACCATGACCTAAGGGAGCATTCCAAGTCTCAAGGCCAATCTCTCGAACCATAAACAGCGGTTTCCTAGTCAAACTCCATGACCTAAGGGAGTACTCCAGGCCTCAATATACATAGAGCTAATCTCCCTACTAAACTCCATGGCTTTCAGGAGCAATCCAGGCATGATACTCATAAAGCCAATCTTCCCGACCATAATTGCTTCTCCCGATCCAAACCCATGACCTAAGGAAGCAATCCAGGCATGAATCTCGGTCAACCCCCATAACCTAAGGAAGCAATCTAGGCTTGATGCATATAGGTCCAATCTCCCTGACCATAATTATGGTCTCCTGATCAAACTCCATGACCTAAGGGAGAAATCTAGGCCTTTGACCAACTCAACCCTCCTGGGGAGCAATCCAGGTCTTTGACCAACTAAACCAAGAACTCAGTCAAGGTGTTCACTACATAGCAAATACCAAGTTTGGTGTTAACCAGATAGTTCAAAGATTAAATTAGTTGACGATATATAGATGGATCAACTAGGTCAAACTCAAAGTCTAGCAACTTCTTCAAATTATTCACCATGGGAATGTCCATGGACTTGTAGTTCATTATCCCAAATCTCTGACGGATCTTAACAACGTACTTTCCTTGACTAAGGAAAATCTCACCAGGCTTTTGCCACACTTCCAATCCCAAGTAGTAATGCATTAAACCAAGATCCTTCATCTCAAATTTAGAAATCAACTCCCTCTTACAATGGACAATGAGGTCCTCTGCTCCAATCAAAAAGAAATCATCAACATATAGTAGCAAAAATCATAGGCTCACCTTTAACCATCTTGAAGTATAGGTTTGGATCAGCATCACTCTTTGTAAAAACAAGGCTTATCAGATATCTATCAATTCGAGAGTACCAAGCCCAAGGTGTTTGTTTGAGTCTATACAAGGATTTCTTCAATTTGCAAATATGAGTCTCCCTCGAATGAACATTAAACCCATGAGGTTGTTCTATGTACACTTCTTCTTCAATCACACCATTTAGGAAAGTGGTTTTGACATCCATTTGATGTATCTTCCAACCTGCAATAGAAGCAATAGTAACAATAGTTCTAATAGAAGTGTCCATGGCAACAAGGGCAAATGTTTCTTCATATTCCTCTCCCTCTTCCTAGGAGAGCCCTTGCTTTGTACTTCTCTATGTTGCCAACAAATGCTTGATCTTTATGAATCCATCTAGAAGTCATTACTGACTTTCCAGAGATCTCGGCACAATGACATCTTCAAACCTGTTGGCTTGCCTACTCCCTTTGAACTAGGAGCACTGTTTTAAAATTCCGCTGAGTCATTAGTGACTCGGCCGAGTTGATCTGAGTCACTAAAAAAATTTACGACCCGGCAGAAATACCAGTTCGGGAGGCCGAATCATGACTAACTCGGTCAACCTGGCCGGTTCTGCAATAACTCGGCCAAGTCAATGAATGCAGCCTATAACCCCAAAAAAAATGTGATTTTTCATATTTTTTTAAAAAAATTTAACTGTTAGCTGAGTGTTGGGGACTCCAAGGTGTTTTATAAATTAGTTAAATGCTATTTGGGGTCCATTCCCCTCTCCCAAACCCTAGTATTTGATCATATTGCCTACTAAGGCTATGCTATTCATGGTAATGTTAAATTCTTAAAGTAAAAGGATGAAAATGAAGATTAAGGAGAATGTCACTTTTACCATGAAATGACTCAAGATGTTTGAGAGTGGTTCCAACCTCATTGGATTTCATATGGAGAAAGTAGAATTTTAGATTTCATTCAAAATCCAGCAAACTTATCGGTTTTCCAGGATTTCAGGATTGGGGGATTGCAATGTTTCCATTGAAGTTTGTCATGTATTAGGGTATGGAACTCGTATTTAATCAAGAGCACCATTCCCTCTATGTACCTTGATGTTGGGAGCTTCCAAAAATGTCGCTCCCGCTCCCGTTTACAGCGTCGGCTCCCCGCTTTTGCTCCCACTCCCAAGTAACACTGAGCCAGATGATGTTGGCAACTCTAGTAGTAGCCAGTAGTACTGGTCAAAGACTTTTGTTGTAGAGGCCATTTCTAGCCTCCTTGGTTATGTGTTTTTGTTTTGATCTCTATATCATCATCGTGTATGTATTGGATAGTGCACTGGGTGCCATTTTAATATAATGGATA
>APFE030346966.1:102744-125847 GCA_000404065.3 Pinus taeda
TAAAATTATGTGTTTTTATAAAAAATAAATATTTAATATATTTTTTACAACGACCGAGTCATTGAAATCGAGCCGGCCAGGTCAATACCAAGTCGGAGTCGGAATCGAAGTCGACCCTCGGCTGAGTCGGAGTTTTAAAACATTGACTAGGAGTTCTTCAGTTCATCAAGTACAATAATAGATGTTAGTATAATTTCTTCCTCCTTAAATCATTGACCCTGGGAGAATCCTCTTGCCACAAATTTTGCTTCATTCTTCCAATGTTTCCACCTATTGCTAGAGCCTTGCCAGCCTTCACGATGTACTGGCAATCCTCACTAGGAGGCCATGGCAGAATGATTATAACCCAGCAAAAAAAACAAATACAAGAGGATAGCAAATCAAAAGCAATAATAATCAAGGAAGACAGATATAGAGTACTTATCTTTTGAGGATTAAGGAAAATGTCAGCTCCCTCTTGATCTTAGACTTCCTGCATCCATCTTGCAAATCAACCTCATCCATATGATGTGATTCCTTCTTTGCATGAGCTAGGGTTCTTCCTTCAGCGGAAACATTTGATCTTAGGGTTTTGTTCATAAACCCTAGGGCTTTCTTATCCAAATGTCCAAAAACCTTAGAAACTTTATGTCCTTTACATGAGATGAAATCCATCATCAATCAATCAATGATCATCCTTGGTTCCACCAAACCAAGTAGCTCAGCTTCTTCGAAACATTGTAGCAGCAGCAATAATAGATTCCATCAAAATATAACTTAGCACCCAAATACCCATAGCAGCAAATGCAAGAATCACAGCAGCATATATATTGCATCAATACTTCAGAAGTTCAGATCTTAGCAACAAAAGATTCATTCAAAAACTTTAATCCAATATGCTTATATCCTTCACCTGCTATGATAGGACAGTACTAGATCTACAAGCGATTTGAACTTATCAAGAGAGATTTGATTTTTAACCTTGAAGACGGACTCCGCCTCTTTTTCACTTATATATAATGCATCTTCCTACTTCTGAACACAATGCAACATCTCTCAAGAAAACACACAGTTTCATTACATCATATGTCAAACATTCATTATTGGCCTTATCTTCCCCATATTATGAGGTTGTCATTTGAAATATCAGAAACCTCTTCAATCATCATAGTTGTCCTTAAAGGTTTCTTTAAGGATCTCTTACAGTCCCATGACTAGATCAATTTTCCAATCTTCAAGATAAGCATGGATTCAACCTTACATTATTGAACTAGAGATCAATAGTTCCAAGGAGAAACTCGATAAAAGTCTTGCTACAGATTTTTGGCTAGACCTATACTTGGCCCTCATTTACAGACATAATCTTCAAAGGAACTTGATCTCAAACAAAAATTACTGTTAGCAAATATTCATCATAGAATATTCTCTCACTAAGTTGTGCTTTGCATGGGAACAGAGTCATTATTGCTTAGATCTTCAATACTTCAACCTTGTCACTTGAGGCATCAGTCCTTGTCATCAATCCAACTTTCTATTGAGTATTGTGTCTTCCATAGTTCAATTAGATCTCATGCACGGTAAATGACATTGTCGACTTATCTTTACACAGAGATGTTTCAAAGCTTCCTTTTGACTGCTTCTTACAAGGTGACAACTGCTCAGCTCCTTAAGAAATCAAGGAATTATTTAAGACCCCTTCAAACCTGTCTCAAGACAATAGTAGCTTGTGCAAGGAAGCATATTCAATCAGAGCTTGTGATCTTTATTCGTAGCTTTCCAAAGAGAAACGAATGACATCAAAAATATCTATTGTAGGTATGAATTTGAAATCTTTTACAACCACCTTCCTGAGACCTTTCGGATCTGATTTAAGAGATTTATGCTTCTCGGACCTTTCTTAGAACCACAATGATATTTCCAGTTCTGAAGTAACTTGATCACAATCTTGAATAGAACTAAAAATGAATCTTCAAATATTAGGTCTGATGATATTTAAACTTAAACTAGGGCTTAAGAGATTCTTGGCCTGCTGCACCCAAATTCGGGCTACTGTGACAAACTCTGAGATATATCAGCCTACTGCAACAGGCCCTGAGGCCTTCCTCAGCCTACTGTGAGAGACTGAGGTATCTTTTTCCAGTCTATTGAAACATGCTAAGGTTTATAGATTCGAGTCTTTGATTACAAATGCAAGAATGGATTTTGGTCTTTACTTCCAGCATTGATTTTGACCTTAAACTAGGGATTCAACCCTTTTGAGCTTGGACTGAGATTGGCATAAACATGCTGACTTGTCAATGTTGCTTCATCCACTTCCTGAGGCTCTCGGCCCTCTGTAACAGTCCTTTGGATTTTTGGCCTTCTGATCTGAGGTTAGTTTCGCCCTCTTTAAGGTCTGAGGTATTCAGCCTATTGAGGCAGCAAATGGACTAAGGTTCAGAGATAGGGCTTTGGTCATCTTCCTGTACTTAGAACAAGCGCATACCTTAAACAGAACTCCCTGTTCCTTTTTCACAGTCAGGACAGAGTCCAGACATTAGTAAGGGCACTGATTACACAGTACTTTTTGGTGGCATCTCTTCTTCATTTGATCTAACACCTTCAAGACTGCTCTTCAACCATATCTCTGATACCATGTTGATTTTTAGGTGCAATTAATTTGAGCACAGTTTTCTGCCAGATAATTTACTTCCAATGATACAATTCATTCTTCTTTAGCACATTTAGATCATTAAGCAATTACACTTCAGAAAAATTTCAACTATAAACACAATAGAGCAGTAGAGATCTAGTAAAACAAAGATGCACAAGAGACAAATTTTACCCTGGGAAAACCCTACTCCAAGAGAAAAATCCAACAACATTTTTCCTTATGAGAGATTGTCCAATGCAAATCAATTTGTACATCAAAAAAACCAGTCAACATATCATTTCATTGACCATGACAATTTCCAAGTCAAACTAGGTCAAAAGAGAGGGAAAGTCAAACTTTTGCTCACAAGTAAAAGCTGGTCAACGAGGCCGAAATTCAGTCTTGTGGCTGTCACAGAGAATTCAGTTAAACTACAGCATTTGACCTGTGGTCAAAGTTCGGTCAAGACCCAAATTCCTGCTCCAAATTTGGTCAACAAATAGTCAAAGATTCCAGGAATATTCGGCCTTCAGAAACAGTCAAAGTTTCGATCAAACAGCAGCTCAATAGTCCAAGTCAACACTGGTCAAAGCAGAGAATAGAGAGTTCAAAATTCATTGGTCAAACTTTGTCTTCTCCTTCCTTCGCATGTGTGAACAGATCTCCTTGAAGGCTTGAACAGGTCCGAGTTGTTGATGGATGGATGCCAAATGAGGAGAGTTGAATGCCAATATATACACGTCCAATCAAGTGGGTTTTTGACCATGGGTAAAACCCCTTCATGAGGTGGGGCCAACCTGTCAAGTTGAGGCCGACTTGAACAGCAACAAAATAATATAATTTTCCTTTGACACGAAGACTTCAAATATCAACCGCAGCTACATATTTTCAACAACTTGCAGGTACAATTTGGTTATCACAAAGCTACTATAGTGATTCATTGAGGGATCAACAGTCACATGGAAGGAGAGATCTAGGCCCAAATCCTTCACCTCACCCTCAGCTAGTACTAAGAAAACACATTCCAAGTGTTGGACAAGCCCTCTGGGAGGGATCTTCAACTGAAGTGGTGGATATTGCTGCTATTGTCAATATAGTAGTTGGGGTATCTCAAACGGGTAGATCCTAACTAGTGGGATTAAAATTTCTTGCAAGTGTTCTAGACTAAGTGACTGGGATAGTTTCACCCCCAACTCCTCACTCATTTCTAGTCTTGAAGGAAAAGTTGACAAAGAAAGGGTTGTGATCACAACTCAGCAAATTGGAAAGTAAAAAGACCAAGGTAAGCTTCACTCTTCCACCATCTCATTTATAAAAAAATTAAAAATATTTTCCTTTCTTTTAATTTTTTAACTAGCTTGCTATAAAATTTTCTATCACTAATAGCTAGTAAGTCCTTGGGAAAAAGAGTAGTAATTTTCATATCTAAAGTTAAACCAAGGAAATAATACGTATGTTTTTTTAGCATAATTTCCATATATTTTCATGGGTACATTAAGTATTTTTGCTGATCTGCAGTAAGGCATAGCTGTAGCAAACCATTTTCTGCAGATTTTTCATTCTATAGGGTATAATTTCTTCAAGTATCTTAACTCATCTTGTTTTAGTTCAGATTGGATCTGTAAGTTGATATCTTTAATCTGTAGCTTGAAATTAATTATTGCAGCCCTTGGAGCATTTTATTTATTGAAATTCATAGGTTTTGCACCAAGGGGGTTTTGACTCCAAGACCTCAACAGCTGAATTTCCAGCTTGTCGGAAATTCAATTTTGTTGCAGGTCCAAGGTTTATAAGTGGTTTAATTTGACCCATCTTTTACCCTCTAGTCTCCCCACCTCTAGATCTTGGATCTAGAATTGTTTAGGCACTTTTTGGTGGTCTATCAAGAGGATTATTTTGCTATTTTCTGCAATTTTTCACAGAGTTTGCAAACCTGGTATAACAGGACAGCGAGTCGATTTACACCGCAACCCCTCTAACCAAGGATTTAATCATATAAATACTTATATATTTAGTTAGCATATTTTTTGTTCACTCAATTTGACTAGTCACACCATATATTTTGTAAGATTAGAGTGTCAATTTGAATAGTCATTCAATCCTAACCGTGCTTTTATTCAGTAGATTTGCCTAATAATCATTTTTACTGTAAGGAATCTGCTAGATAATAAATTGCCATGTTGCTAGGGTTAAAATTTAACATTCTCATAGCTTACATTCATTGATAAATGAGAACACTAGTTTAAAAATTGAAATGCTCAGGCAACTAGAAGAAACTGAGGAGAAAGCTGATGAAGTAGTATAGTTAACAGCCACGTGTGACCAAAATTTTAGTAAGCTAATGAAATGCTATATTGCAAGCCACCTGCAACGGTATATGCTTTGCATCCTACGGAGCAATCCTATAAGTTTATATTTGAGAGATATGCTTCCCAACAGATTGTGGATAATTCAAAATCCTTGAAAATTTTGTGAAGTTTATTTTGACAGCACCTCAATTTATTGTGTTAATTAGCCCCAAGGGTTAGCTCAATTGGTTGAGTTCCCATTGATAAAGTACCTTGCCATTGGGAGGTCACGGGATCGATTCTCCTCGACACCCTCCGGGTTAGGCTCTGCTAGTTTGGCCAGAGGGGTGTGATCCCTTTGGGTAGATCTGCTCGGATTTTTCTTGGAAAAACAAAAATTATTGTGTGAAGTTGTGAAGTTTAAACGCACAATTATGTGTTGTCCCGAATATTCAAACGGTCTCCAAATGCCTATGTTTGAGACATACAATTGAGGACCTTCATCTCCTACCTATTGAATAAGCAGATGAAATTTAAAACAATGAAAAAGTATAAAGTCAATGAGATGGAGGTTGAATTAAGGATGAGGAGTGGAAGTGTCAAACCGACTAAAGTTTGGATGAATCTTCTATGTTAAATAATAAAGCATGTAGCATTCCCTATGTTGGAGAGGATGCAGTTAGAGGTAGCCTCACTCTACAACGAACTGATCAAAACCTCTTGTAATGAGTTGCTACAAAGTTTGAAATGAGATGGATGGGACTTGCCGACAGGCTGCAGAGAAGAGAGCCTCATTCATTGCCTAGACTTACGGCAACTCTCTTCTGAGCTGAGTTATATTTTGAAGGATTTCGTTAGATCACATTCAACTGAATATAGTTGAGATTCTGATTTCCACTTTTGACGCATCCCATTCCTTCATGTAGAGGGTCTGGAAAGCCTAACATTGCTAATGAAAGGATGAGATGGAAAGAGATTATCAAGATCTCAAGTTTTCATCCAAAGGAGGGCATGACCGATTTTGTTTCTTATGAATTTAAGAATCGTTTTATAGCACAAAGTGTTGTTAAGATGGATATAGAATAGCAAAGGCAACTAGCAGTTATATTTAGATTCAAACTAAAAGGCAGAAGCATAAATAAAAACAGATGCTTAAGCGCAAGCAAAAAAGAGGAAAAAGAAATGGAAGCAAAAGCCAAGCCAAAGGGATGTAAACAAAGGTAGGATGGAGCAGAGAAAGAAGCAAAAGCAAAGGTAGAGGTACAAATGGAAAATGAAGCAAAAATATACACAGAGAGAGAGAAAGAGAGAGACTGAGGCAGAGGCAGACCTATAGGATGTAACCACAGATAAGGAAACAGGGTCAATTTCTACAATAGATGATGAAGTCAATATCCCACATCAAGGAGGACAGCCAGAAAAGGCCAACTAGTAGCCCTACCCTTTTTCTTCTTCATTTTGTTGGACAAGGGGTGTGCAACCCTTCAGTTGGGGGGCTGATCAGTCCCAAAATTGGCATGTTTTGCTGCCATTCACCCCGCAAAAACACTTGAACATTGCCACTATGAAGCTCAATGTCCATTGCGTGGACCATTTTTGCAACCATTAGCAGTTTATTAGTTAATTAATTACAAACGGTTATCTTGGCAATGTTTTATGAGATTTTGTGTTAAAATATCTAAGTTTTCATCTAGATTGATGAATGTGTGTTAGTGATAAGTTTGCTGAAAAGACATGATTGATATTCTTACTTGCTATGGAGTGTACAAGTTCTACAAATTGATTATTTATTCATTTCATCAGCATAGAATCTCTTTCACCAACACTTATGTGCATTCCTCTAAGTTACAAATCAAAGGGTTAAACAGGCTGCAGAAACCTCATCACTCCATGGTCCATCATATACTCATGGAAATTAGTTAAAATTCATGAGACAAGTGGTGGTCACTGTGCAGAAACAAGGGCACACCTAAGTTACCTGACACGGGGATTTGGGATTCGTAGGATATGGGGATTCGAGTGTCAGATTCGGACACATTGACCCCACGGAACAGGACACATAGGATTCGTTATATATTATTTTATTAAAATATATATATATATATATATAGAGAGAGAGAAGAAGAGAGAGATATATTAAAAATTAGACATTTCTTTACACAAGTTCTCATTAATGATACAGATTTATTGATTTCAAACATAGATCTTCATCTAGATGTTGGTTTTACTGTTTACAAAGTAAGTTAGTAACATTATAGCATGCATAGTACATACAAAATTCAAATATCTGCATAAACCCTCACAAACCTCATAAACCCTCATAAATCTCATAAACCCTCCCAAACCTCATAAACCCTCACAAACTTCATAAACCCTCACTCATTAACCCTCATAAACCTCATAAACCCTCACTCATAAACCCTCACAAACCTCATAAACCCTCATAAACCTCATAAACCCTCACTTTTTGGGGATTTGAATCCCAAAATCGGGACACAACCGGGATTCGATGGTGTCCTGTTAGGACAAGTGGTGCCCCATTTTAGGATTCGAATTCCCATCGAATCGTGTTGGATTCTTGGGATTTGGACATGTGGCCTGTTTTGGACGAATCCGTTTTCATAGGGGCACACATATTTGTCCATTATCTAGACTAATGAAGGAAGGAATGGGCTTGCAAAATCACTTCACCAGATATGCTCAGTTCATCCTAGGAAGATGGACTTGCAGGTTCATCTCTTCAGAAACATACCAATCCAACCCACCAAGAAGGGTGGTGTGCCCAAGAATCCGTTTCCTCAATGGCCCGCAAAAATGATAGTTAACTGGTGCAGGAAAGTGGGTGATTCTTAAAGGAAAATCAGTTGGGGGAGCCTTGGAACACCCTGGCATCCAAGAACTTCCCATTATAAATGTACTTATCTACAACTTGAATTTGGTTAGGCTCCAAATTCTCCGTAAGTAGGGTTAGAAGTACAAGCTGCAGACTATAAATTGTAATGTTGAAGATATTTCCATTAAGAAATAAAGTTGTTGCTTGTTAGGTCAGCCAGCAAAATATGATTCTTATAGCTTACCCTCTTTTACCGCCGAACCACAACCTATAGGAATAGGGGTGTAAGCTATAGGAATCATATTTTGCTATAGGAATCGTATAGCTTACCGCCGAACCACAACCCCTTTAGCTTACCCTCGTTTTTATATCAAGTTCAACAAATGATTTAGCGGAGGTTTTGCCATAATGATTGTATTTGACTCTAACGTATGCCTCAGTAACAAAAATAGTTTATGGTTCATAGAACAGCATTGAATAAGAATGAAAGACGCAGAAAATGAAGGCGTAACTTCTCATTGTGCCACAAATTTCACGTCACTTTCCTGCCGATGAGGCATTATTTCACCTAGGAGGTCAATGGGATTAACCCATCCAATCCTGCCCCACCCAAGCGGCATGAATTTTAAAGGAATGAGGCTGGGTACAAGTTCCAGCCAATTTTAGCTGAATAGATATCCTTCAAATCTAGCACCTAAGTCAAAGGAAGTCCAATGTATGCGGTGCAGCCCTTTGGGAGTGTTTTTGACAGCGTTCAAATATAATTAGAACAGACGAAATAAACAGAAAGGGGCCATTTTCAAGAAATTGTCATCACCTTGAACCAACAGACGTATTCATTTCAGAAAAACATATATCAGACGTGGGATGATGTTGCTCAAGTATGGACCGGACTGAGCAATTACAAGTTCTTTAATTTAAATGTCGAGTTATTCAGCAGAAAATGTGAAAAAAGGATTTAAATGTCGAGTTATTCAGCAGAAAATGCAAAATATCAACTGCAGACCCGCATAGCTGTATAAAAGGACACCAATAGAGAACGTGAAATTGCAGAATTCAAATTGTTAGAAAGCCTTTCGAATACAAAAACATGGAAAATACCTGCATTTGAGTCAATGAAATGGGCGCCAGCCAGCCGCTCTTTCTGGGTTACATGTATATTGTAAAATTGCCAGAGCTAAAATGATCGCAGAGAAGCCAAAGAGTTAAGGGAAAAAGACAATTTTTGCACAGTGCCTCTGCAAGTTGGTAAAAAAGAAAAATACGGTTCCTTTTTGTTTTCTTAATATAAATCTATTGGATTTGAGAGGAGGGATGTTGAAATGATTTATGAAAAGTAGATCTATTTTTTGTTTTTAGGGGAGAGGATAAATACAGTTGAGAGTAGGCTTATATTTTGCATCCAGGAGGATAAATACGATTACATTAGTGCTTAAATAGGAGAATGATAAATACGATTACAAAGTATCGATGGTAATGGTTAGTGTTATAGATGTTTTTTTTGGTAGAGAAGACATTATAATTTATGTTTTAATTTGTTAAACATTTTATTGAGTTGAGAGGTTTTTTTCGGTATAGTATGGAAGAGATATTGTAATGTCATGTCTTGTTAAACATTTTAATTTAGTCAAATTACATAAAAATAAAATTAGTTGAGTCCCCGTTATTAAAGCACATTTGCTATTATGAGGTCAGAGATTCAATTATCTTGACACTTTTGGGGTTAGGCTCCATGGTTGAGTTGGGAAGAAGTGATCCCTTCGGGTGGATCTGCCTTGTACAAATATTTTGTGGACGTAGCGGTCACCGATCTCCAAGATCCGTGAACCACATAGAAAAAAATAAAATAGAAGTAGTCATATAATTATAATTATAGTTATAATTAATAATTGAACTAGCCTATATCCATCTTAATTTCGGATTTACCAAGCGTTGAGGGGTCAAATCTCTTCAAGTGCAAACCTCTTTTAGAGTGAAGAGATATTTGATCCCTTTCGACACTTAGTAGATCTGGAGTTAAAATGGATTTATGTTGGTGATTAATGCAGTACAAGATACATGTAATTAGAGTAGATTTAATAGTTAAGAATACATGTATTCTCTTTTAAGGTTATATGTTTAATTTTCGATAGGTATGGTATGTATATATATGAGTAATATTGTTATTTATGGATATTTGTATCTTAAGGGCAGGATATTAGTAAATCTTATTTTCATTTATAGATGAGAGAGTGGGATGCATTGCATTCTCCAAACAAATCTCAATGCCTGAAAAAAATTCTATAGAAAACAAAAAACAAAAAAAATTAGTTATTATGCACAATAATGTTCTCCATGTGCCATCCCATTGTTACAAAAGGTGGTGTTCATAGGGTCATACCACTTATCACCATATAACATATGATTTGGGTTCCAACACTAAATTCTATGCAGTTGTCATGATTGACAATATTTAGTCGCAGCATACCATAATAATAAATCATATGTTGGTAATACTAAGCGTGCAAACAATTAGGCATGAAATCCAAATGGTAGCTAATTTGGAAATTTTGATTTTGCTTTTATGCATAAAATGCAAATGAAGGATCATGGATCTTGAGATATGTTAACTCTACACCATTGGCTAAGGTTCCATTCCCACAAACATTACCTAATGTGTCAAGGTAGTTGTAAGGAAAATGCCTCCATGTTCTTATTAAACCTTAGGGGTAAAGAACTTCACATTATTAGCTAAGGTTCCATTTGTGCAAGTTTTAGTGACAACTTAAGGTAGTTGTAGGATATTTGCAAGATGGCAGTCGAACTTATAACACTTGGAGACAAATATCACATCCATGTGTTATGGACCTAAGCTTACCTCCATGTTCTCATTGAGACTTGGGGAGCAAGGACTTCACCATTGACCCAAGTTTTGTTCCCATGAGATTTACTCAATACCTTAAGGTAATTGCAAGGACCCTTGAAAATAAGAGTAACACATGTAGATATATATTGCATACACACATACTAGAACCAAGTGCACTCCATGTTCTCCTTAAGGCCTAGGGGTGAGGAAGTTTGCATCATTTGCAAGGTTTCATTCTCACAAGGTTTACTAGGAACCTTAAGGTAATTGTGGGGGCACCTTAAGGTGGGATTGAGAATGTGATACTTGGAAATGAATACCTCATGCACATATTATGGATCCAATTTCGTCCCCATGTTCTCTTTGAGGCCTATGAGTAGGGAGTTTCACACCATTAGCTACGATTCAACTCCCATGGGCATTACTTGACACCTTAACATAGTCGTGGGGACCCTTGAAGATAGGAGTATAACTTATGGAACCTAGAGATGAGAAACACATATCCATGTTATGGACCCAAAGCCACCGTTGTGTTCTCCTTCAGGCTTGGGAGCAAGGAACTCCACACCATTGGCCAATGTTTCATTTCCACAAGTTCTACCTAACAACTTATGGTGGTTATGGGGATACCTAGAGGATAGAGTTCAATCTTATGGCGCATTGAGACTAGTCCCATGTGTCCATATGATAGATCCAAACTCATCATTATGTTTGCCTTAAGGCATACCAAAGTCAAGTCCACTATGCTTGGAATTAATGGTGGTGAAGATAAACTTTCACACCATTATTCAAAATTACATTTCCATGAGCTTTACCTAGCACCTCAAGGTAGTCATATGGGTAATTGAAGTTAGGAGTCAAAATTATGCCACATTGAGGTCAACAATGATGTATCCATATTACAAATTGAATCCTACTTATGTGTTCTCCTCAGGGTCTACTGAGAGTAAGCCCAATAAACTTGGAACAAATGGTGGAAAGTGAGGGTTTGCATATCATTGGTCGAGGTTGCATTCCATGGATTGGGTAATCATCGGTGCACATAGAGAGAGCGGTCAAGTTTATTAGACCTAGAGATGAGAACAATGTGTCAATATTAGAAAGCTAAGCTCACTCTTGCATTCTCCTCAAAACATGCTAAAATTAAATTCAATGAATTTGAGACTAATGACAAAGAGTGAGGAATTTCACATTATTAATTAAAGCATAGTCTATCTATTATATGCTTTTGTAGGCATATGTTCTAATCATTTTTGTCTTATATCTTATTGGGATTTATTGGAATTGCAAGTTTGAACTATGTGATTTACATAATTTGAGTATCCCATAAATTTCCTGGGGTGTTGAATTCATTTATGCATTCAAATTTACAATTCAAATGACAAAAATTAAAGTCTCATAAAAAATTATATCATCAAATTTCAATGAAAAAAAATATATATAATTGCATTACATTATTAATTAATTAAAATTTTATTCTTACACACTTTATTAAAACGGTGATTAAAAAAAAACTAAACTTCTAATTCATAATCACACTTATATTATAAATCCAAACCCACTCCCACACTCTCCTTAAAATTCCACTTCTCACGACTGAGTGATGCTCACATTATTTATATATATATATATATATATATATATATATATATATTATATATATATACAACTTTAAAACTTTTCCAAAGTCGAATCTTGGTTTTCTTCAATTGAGATATTTCAACAAGTTTATGATCAATATAACTATAACTAGCTCCATAATCAACTAAAATGGCAACGGGTTTATTATTTATCTCACCTTCAACTTCAATCATGTGGGCCTAATGATCAACCTACCTATGTTTCTGCCCATGCCCTCCATTGTATCAACTCCTTGTATATGATGTATAGTCCTCTCTTTATCTCCTTTGTTATGGAAGATGCCCTATACATGTGTTCATCTCACAACCCCAACACCTAACGGGCTAAAAAGTATAGACCTTTTTCTTAATAAATCGACTGCATAACAGGCCTTGGTTTATTTTCCATATAAATAAAATAAAACCAAGGTCATGGGAGTCATTTTCCAAGTTGAAAGGTGGACAAATATTATAGTGAGCATCACTTGTGGTTTAATAATGGCTATGGAAATTGGAAAAGACATTGGCAAAGGAAAAGAGGCAATAAATGGCTTTTTAATTAAGAAAATAAAGGAAAATAGGAGAAAAGGAAGATGAGGAGACACAAATTTGCATGCAAGGGAAATTAAAGGATAAATGAAGGAAAATGAAAAAAAAGGGAGATCAATGATAAAAAGGCATTTGAGAATCAGTTCACAGCTTTTGTCAGTTCATAGCTTTTGTCTTAGCTTTTGTTAGTTCAATTTTGGCTCTCTCCTTTCATTATCTCTCTCTCATACACTCTTGCACACTTAGAGCATTCTTGGAGCATCCTAGAAATCACTTAGATTAGAGAAAGAAAGAAAAGGAAAGCAAGGGAGCACAATGAGACAGTTGGATCAACAACTACAACAAGCCTACCTTGCAGGTAGCAGGTTGCATGTGTGATTTCCATGTTGGTTTTTTGATGCATGGTATATGCATGTGGTTCCTTGGTTATGAGTTGTCATTGGCATGGGGATTTCCTAGAGTGACAGTGGTTTCAGCCTTGCCTTGTCATTTCCTAGATAGCCATGGTGCAGTGGGTTCCCCATTTGGTTTTCTGATTGGTTCTATCGATTTCTTATGGTTGTGGGTTGAGTTAATAGTCCCCATAGCCTATGGGTTGGGACAAATTCTTAAGAGACCTGAAACAACTCAAGTTCCATGGAGGTTGTGGGTTGAGTTACTAGTTCCTAGAGCCATGGACAGCTTGGGTAGAGACCAATCTGGTTGATTTTAGTGATTTTTGGATTGTATAGGTGAGATCATTGTGCTTGAGGGTTGAGGTGGTTTGGCCTCTAGAAGTCCTGGTTGGTTTTATTTTGGTTTAACCCATATGATCCCACATTCATGCTTGGAATATGGCAGGGGGTTGATTGGTTGAAAGAGAGATTTGGTTTAGCCCAATCTATGGTTGGGTGGTACGTGGAAGTCCTGACTTGCCATTTTCATATGTGAATAGGAGTTATTTTCCTATTATGATATAAGAGCACTTGTATTGGTTATTATGGTGATCTTATGGCTGATTTGTCATGGGACTTATTTTGGTTATATGTTGGTTATATGCATGGTTCTATTATGTGCTATAGGTATGGATCTTGTTCATGATTTGATAAGTTATTGGATGGTTGATGAATGCATGGACTAACAAGTGTTATTGCAACTAGCTAGAGAGGGCATAAAGCCTTCTTGGTTATTCTCATATGAAGTTCAGAAGTTTATGATTGGATATGCATTCATGACCTGTAGCTTATATGTTTACTATTTGTTTGACGAAATATTTATCTTGCATCAAACATGTATTGGTCAAAATCTTGCTCAAGTTTTGCTTATTTGACTTTGAGTTCAGATACATCAAGGGCAAGGAGAATAGGGTTGAAAATGCTCTCAACAGGAGAGTGCGGGTGAATCACATTTCAGTTGTGAGCTCATATGTGATGCAACGAAATTGCCACTTTACTAAAATCCGGAATTTTAATTTAATTAAACCCCTATTTAATTAACTATCAAACCCCGATCTCTTGCGTGGACTCCAAATTAAGCTCTTCTGCTAAAATAGCAGAACTATTTAAAATTTTCGATATATGGAAAACCTTTACTTTTACCCATGGAACCAAAAGGAAATAAAATGCCAGTTCATAACGTTCTCGGGTCCGAATTCTAAATTAACCAATACACATCTTCCGGAGCGATATCCGTCGGATCTCGTCCATTCACAATGAACGGTTACGATTGATCTGAAACTCAATGGATTAAACCACAGTTCATAATATATCGCGTCTGAAATATGGATTAAACTTTGTGCATTTTTCGACATGATTACCGTCTGATCTAAGATTTTCAAGCAGACGGTCACAATTAACTGAGTTATTAACTCAGTTTTATAAATGATCGTGTCCTTTTTTGGAATTAACCTCTGCGCTTATTGGCACACGATGACCGTAGATCTGTTGGATCTGTCAATCAGATGATCCTGATCTTCTTCCTGGTTTCTTCACAGATTTATCAATCAACTTGATCTTATAATGTTTCGGGTCCGTTTCTTGTGTTAAGGAGCGTGTGCATTCACCAGCGAACACCGTCGATCTTCAAACAAAGAGTCCACTAAAGGTTTAATTTCACAAACAATTTCCTGGATTTAACAGAGATTTAGCCTACGATTAAAGAATCAAATAATTGGCATAGAATTTATAGGTTTCTAGGAAAGAGGCAAAACAGCTCCAAGCAGCAACACAGAATGTAGCTTCCGCATGGGTCCACTTGGAGATACCATGTGGGACCTCTATGAGGAGCTCATTACTATACATAAGGCAGTTGTCCGCTTGCATGGCTTGCAACAACAGATAAAAGACTTTGTCAAAAATATCATGAATATACAATTTTCCATTGCATCCATGCATGAATGGAAAATGCAATACAAAGGGGCATCACTTAACATGGGAAATAAAATGAAGCCATAGGCAGAGCTGGAGAAAGCGAAGGTTTGAATGTTGATTTTGAACAACAGACAGCTAGCCTCTTTCATTGGTAGTATTAAGGCCTCATATGTACAGTTATACAATATTTTGTATGTCTTGGTGAATGCACACAAGATCCCATTTGTTGGTTCGCTCACTGAAACTAAACCTAGGAACCGTGTCAAGCAAGAGATCGAAGAGTACTTGGAGCAGCATAGACAAATTTCCACTAAGGAAGATTTGGAGTTGAACAAATATAACATGCAAAACTACATCGGTGGTCCTGTCCAAATTAGAACAATGTTTCTCATGCTTTGGAACGAGGTTGAAACTAGTTCCAAATCATTGTACCTAGATGCCATGGAGGAAAGAGTCCGCTTCCAGCCAAACACCACTACGCAGTTTGGGGATGTCATCACACAGTACCAAGATTGGAACCAATATGTGACCAAGAATAATCAAGTGGAATTTGTTGAGATAGAGTTTCCCCAAACTCAAGCATCATAGGATTTTGTCTTGTTACGCTATCAAGTTGTCTCTACCCTATTTTTTCTTAGATGAGTACAAGTGTAAATTGTAATATTATTTGTAATTATGTTGTAATTGAAATTCCAAGTGTCAATATTGGAATATGAAGATTCATGATGTAATGTAATGAGTCATTTTATAAAGAAGTTGAAGATTCATGAGGGTAGTCTAAAGGTCACAAAGGGGAGTTGAAGAGTCACCCCCTCTTGTTATAAATAGAACCTCATAACTCATGTAAAGGGCTTTTGGGAGCAAAGCTTTTGGCTAGGCTTAGGCTTAGGAAGAGCTTGGGAGTATTATGAAGAGCTTTGGCTTCTCTATAGCATAGAGAAAGTATATTTATTTGGAGGAGCAAGTATTTTTTACTTTAATGTTCCACTATTGGGGCTAGTGGTCCGTTAATGGTGTATGTATGAATGGAAATTTCACTTATAATAAAACATAGGGCTAGCACGCTTTCATGCATATGTTGTGAATATAGTAGGACTATTTTTCTTGTATTTGCGATGTATGTTATTTAACTTACGCTTATGCTTCTGAACTATTTCATTTTCATTTGTATGAATATTGTTGAATGCGTGTTGTTGTATTAATTCATCACATTAACTGGTGGACTATTATGCATGTTAGCTTGTCACGTCATTATGCTTGTTTGTTCCTTTCAAGTTGAGTACTATTAAAGGCTTCCAAGGGGCACGCTTCCTTTTCCCTTTGTGTGTTGGAACCTTCATTTATCGCACTTGACTTTCCGAAAGGTCACACACTTTCTCTCACCAAAGTTATTGCACTTCACTTTACGCGTTTGCACAGTCAAGGCATAACATTACCACCCATTGTTGGGACTCCTACTCCAAACGGTGTGAGGTCTAGTTGGGACTTCATATTGGGGAGATCCCCTGAATGTTGGCGGGTCTAGCACCATCAACACACCTATTTTTGAAATCTTTTATTTTGTAATATGCTATAAAATCTCTCACCTTTTTCATGCCTAGCCATACCCCAATAGGTTGTCAGTAACTTGTTTTCATCTATCATGTGACATTTTTTTTACTGCCATGACCGAAATGGGAGGATCACTAAGATATTTTGCATATGACACTGTATCCATGATATGAAGGGTACAATTGCACATGCTTATGATTGTGTATGTCTTTCACAGGATATCAATTTGATGGTTTAATGATGTTTAGATTGGCCATGCCTTTGTCATATTATTTTGCAACCTCTGCAATCACAACACACATGTTAGTCAACACAATTATGTGATGCACATCATTAATGAATTATTGTATTGAGAATTATGGATATTATGGTTGTTGAGAGATAATTTTAAGGAAAGTGATTGTGTTGCAAAGTTGCTAATATATATGCTATAGAACATTGTATTGCAAATTGATAAAATTGTTAAGGATTGTGCAAAAAAAAATGCAACATCACAAAGTTTATAGCATTACAACATTGTGGATTAATATTTTGGTGCAATTCTATGGTTGTAAGTGCTACATGTTGTAACTATTGCATTGTATGAAAGTTATATGTGTTGAAAGATTCACCACCGAATATCACGATATATCATTGCACCTTTTATGGCAACTTATATGTATTTATTTGATGCGAAGTATAGTTAAATTTTTTTTTATCTTTGTGCATTATGCATTAATGTGGGACCTTTGTTGATTTGGATAGAAAATTTTAGCATTCCACATGGTATTGATATGATTCATTGGATAGTAATTGTTAGTCTGAAATGTTTGATGTCATTGCAATCGATCAAATTTACATTTGGAACTCGCCCTTCAACGCTAAATTAATTGGTTGTATAACATGGGTCTTGCATGTGGTAAGAGTAAGGTTTTGAGTTGTAATGGTTTGTCAAACCTGTGTTTACTGTTTTAACTTGCATGGCCTTGAAGCCTGCAAGCATGTACTATGAATTTAATGAGGAATTTAACAACAGATATGGGAACTGGTTAATCTAGGGCTTGTATTTGCAAAGGGTTTTTAGTTTATCATCTGATCATTTGGCATTAAGCTTTGTTTTGGGTTTTTACCAACTGCGAAACCTCCATAGTTATTGAAGCTACCAAACTTAGCTGGAAATTTGCACTCTATACTAATAAAGGTTATGTTTTTAGAGATCTTAAGTGCATTACAAGTAATCATTTTGGTTAGTTATGCATCTTATTGTGTCTTTTTCATTAGTTGGTTAAATTATCTATGTATTTATTTATTTTCTCCTCTCATCAGACATTGTTTCATTCGCGAGTCAGTCTCTCTTAGTTCTTTGTTACCCTAGTTTCAAAATACTTTCTCATTTAACTACTGCATTATTTTTTAAATTAAAACAGAAAAAGGGCTCTTCTCACCCTCGTATTCTGACTATCCCTTATTATTCAGTGAAGTCAAAATATCATGCAAACTATTCAAGTTTTTGGGTATAAAAAAAGGGTAAACCCCCATGTATTATCATTCAAGCTAAATTTCCCATACCATGTCAGATTCACTCGTTGTTTGAGTTCGAATTGTTGTGAAATTTATATAGAAAAGGGAAAGAAGACCCCCATGCCAATTTCATGCTTATTAAAAGGCATCCTCCCAGTCCCCTATTAAGAATTACCCTGCATATGTTTTGTAAAGTCCCATTCTAAGCAAAAATATGTGTTTTGCAAGGGCTCTCCTAAAATTCTCCCCTACAGTTGCATGTTATTTACAGGGTTTTTACTTTTTATGCCCTATGGAAATTTTCATCACAGTTATTTGGTGTCATTATAGTTTTAATTAAAAACTACATACATCAGGGCCATTCATGGAAAACCCTTGTTCTCTGTTGCACAATGTATTTAATTTGTTCCTTATGCCTTATTTAGAATGTTACACATTTTTTTTTCGAGCTTCTCTTTTTCTACAAAATGAAACCACAGTTACCTGGTCAAACCTTTGCATGCAAATCATCTTATTTTTCCATCTTTTTCTATAATTTTCGCATGCAATTTCCCTTCTTGACATTTTGTTGTTACTTTCGTACAAATAAAATGGACTCTACACAGTCATTGAACCCTTATACAAACCTTAATCTAGTTTAATTTCTTCTCAGAAAAAATTACAAGGGGACCCTCTTTAAGTGAAATTACCACTGAAGTTATGAAAGTTGAAACAAATGAAAACAAAATGCATGGGTTATAACCCATTGTTAAGACAAACTTCTTATATCGTGGCATGGCCCTTGCTCAACAAGGAAAATATCATTTTATATAAAAGAGTATGTTTCCCTATGGTAATAGCATTGTGATTTGGGTTTGAATCTTCCTCCTACATTTCACTCGATCTCCCTATAAGCTTATTTTTTGTTCTTCCTCCAAGAAACACATGAGAAGTGACAGCCTTTGATTAAGTATATTTGATTTGTAGTAATGGTGAAGTGAAATGAGTAGTTGATGGTCTTACCTATATTAAATTTATGAATAATGATTTTGATTATTTACAGATATGAGATCAGGTTCTTGAGGATAGGGCAGAGGCCAAGGAGTAAGGAATTGACCTCCACACTTGTGGGATTCTGGCAGGAACAAAAATATTTGATTTTCTATCCATTTTAATGATGACTCTGGTGAGTTCATTCAATTGGCCACCATGGGTCATCTCAACCCATAGTCTCCAAATGTGTCGTGTATCCCTCTTGTCTATCAAAACAGTTCAACTCCATCTCTCAGACCCCATTTTGACATGCATGAGATACCAGGAACCTAGCCTACCAATGAACCGATAAATGTCAATGATGGTTGGAACCCTATTTAGAATTTTCTTGAGAAAGATAATAATGCTTGGGATATTGTTCCTAAACTTCCACATCATGTTTCTAGCTCTCATTCAGCGACAAATGCCTCCTCTTCACCTTCTCGGAAACATGTTCTTTATTTGCATTCAAATATCATTCTCTCTCCTATTGCTAGCAGTCGTGTTTGTGATCATTCTTCTACTCCCTTAGTTGTCATATTTTTTGGACCTCATCCTCTGTCTATTTCCCCTACCAATACTTGTTCTACAAATATCCTAATGATAATGTTACCCTAGAATCAATACCAAATCCTATAGCATCTACTTCAAAGGGAACTAAAGATCAATAACAATTGGGTGAAATGGAGCCCTGTTATTCCATTGAATAATTTTTGACAGGGTCTAAAAATAATCCATCTCCTTTTGCATACAAATTCTGACACAAATGGTGCATGTTTAATAGCGATTTTCATATTGCATATTTTGATCCTTTATATTTTGATGGTGCATGTTGATACAATGGATGTTTTTACTGGTATATTTTGATGATATTTTATTTTGACATTTTAGCCTCATAGTTCCACAGTTTTGACTTTATGGTTAAGTATATGGATCAATTTTGGACATGGTTATGCATACATGCCTCGATATATATTTAATATTGTGTTGATTTATTACTGGGAACCTTTATGTGATGCATGCATATTATTATATGGTGGCTATCATGTATTTTTATGTTATCTTGATTATGAGATCAATAATTTATGGATGTGGGTCCTCCCCTTTTCGAGTCATTTCCTATTTTTAAAGAGCTCAACCTTATTTGTCTTACCTTCGAATACTTAAGCCTAATTATATTTTAAAAACTTATTCTTTAAAGTAAAAAAATAGTTAGCAAATTGTTTTCAGAAGTTATGAATATAAATTTAGGCTGGAAAAGGAAGACAAAATCTCTCAAATGGCAACACAAGTTGGTATGATATAGTTTCATTCTTCGATTGGGTTATCATTTTTCTTGTGTTTATATGTTTGTGACTCACATAAATTGATATACAAGACTTATTTTAAGTAGCAGCATTGACGGAGGTTGGTAATATCTCTTGTTGTCATAGGTATCATAAATTTCAGTTACTGATGGTTTATCTTTGTGAAGTAGGAAAGTGTTCCCTCTGCAGACAGAGGCAACCCCTCTAGCCCTAGAGTGGGTCTAGTCACAGCAAAGACAAAACAACAATCGATTCCCTTAAACAGTCATCGTTGGAGGCCTACCTCAAACCGGTGCTTGATGACGTTCCGTTGTGCTGCTCCAGCTTCCGTTTCTTTCTCCTCAATGAGTAATCAACCTGAAACACCATAAGAAAACAAGAGAGCACATAACCGAGCACAACAATGATCTATTTACTTATAAATTCAAGAAATCATAAGCTATCAAGTAAATGTACACAAGATATAGGAAATCATCATTGATTGTATTAAAATGAATCCAGAGCAAAGCTTATAACCAAGTCTTGACGTCGCAAGCCTTCTCGGAGGGTCCAGCCAATATGTTTCTTCAAGCATTCACTCTCAAGAATGGGTCTCCCAAATAGACAATATCTCTCTCTCACTCACAAGTTTTAATACAAAGTTAAGGCACTCCACAACCTCTTAGCAAACTATTGGCAATCCCACACTTGTCACACTCACACCAAAGCTATCTACTAAACTCAAAAGAAATAACAGCACTCCAACCAAAAGAACTAGCAGATCATAGCAATGGTGAGTGATTTTATGGGAGAATGAGTCTCCATGAAATGAGGGAGAGGGAGCTTATTCTCAAGGGAGGTTGCACAAAAGACGGAACTACCATCCCAGAGGAGGAAGGGCAACCCAAACTGACCCAAGAACTAGCTCTAGAGACATCCAGAAGGCCGACTGTTTGAAAAAATTCGCCCAATCTAGATCGTCGGTAGTCATGAAATAAGTCTCAAGGAGGCAATGCATGCAGACCAATCGTCGCGATAAATATCTGGCAGCCTTACGTTGGGCCTAAAATTTGACCATCGTGGGAAACAAGTGTACACCTGCGACAATGTCGCGATGAGACTGTTTATGGCAGGGGATCGTCACGTATATTAAAGGCTTACACGCGACGAGGCAGAAACTTAGGGAAAAAGGGTCAACTTTCAGCATTAGAGAGCATTTGCTTAATCTTCTTTCATGAGTGGGAAGATATGAACTTGTTTATTTAACACATGACACAAGAGAGGGACTAAGATGAGGACAGTGACAAATTACTGTGTAATAGATGCCCCCTAAAGCATGAAGCCCGAGAGAGTGGGAGGGATGAAATGCTTTACAAAAATGTCTGAACTGGAAGACCACCTTGAAGAACCTATAGGCACAAGTACAATTGATATCTCTAATAACGAAATACATGTAGTCATGGGCGCAGCCATCCAAAAGACATATGAAACTTGGTCTGTGGTATGGACGCAGCCACCCAGTTCATAAGACCATATATAATGATAAAGGTATGGTCGCAACCATCCATGAAGACTCAGGTATGGTCGCAGCCATCCAATCAAAGAGTCATGTATGTAATCACGAACCAATCCACGCTGCCCGAACATATGTAATCTTAGTTCGGGGTCTTGAATCCCTAACCGATCTAAGTACAAATTCTAGCATGAGAACAAATGTGCTAAATTCGAGCATGATAGAAAGTCGCTTGATTACCGGTCAACGATGAAAATCGTTAACAAGCACGAGAGAAACCACCAATAATGCCAATGGATCTCATGGTATTGTTTAGTACAATCCACTAAATGTGAAAAATGCGCTGAAGTCGAACACTTGTGGAATCACCAAATCGAAGACCAATGATGAAAGTCTGTCGTCAGGCGTAAAGAACTTGCCATTGAGGCATGCCAGCTCCAAGGTACCAAAGGGGATCTCTAGACCAATCTCCTGGATAATGAGCTGGTGTCGATAGGAGACGATCTGTCACAGGAGGGCCATAATTTTTCCCCCATCAACGACGAGAGATAAGGAACAAGTAGTAGATGGTGAAATAGAGTATCAAATGAGGGGGTAAGAATGCAAATTGCAGGAGGATTATACTCTTGAACATGCCGGCGACATGACTCCAGAGGGTGGCAGCATATTGGTACCAAGGGATCGGAGGCCTGATGGAGACAACATGGATCAGATGGAATGAGGCAAAATGGCAACCCAAAACCCCAGAAGGCCAAATGACGATGTGAAGATATCCCAACCCGACAAGAAGCAAAAGTGTCGATGTTCAAGAGTGACTAGCTGCTGTAGGTAATCAACTATGACTTCCAAATTTTCCCCCACCATTACTAGCGAGTACCCCAATTATTTTTGAAAACAAGCTTGAAGGGGATAGCATATGCTTGTAATATAAGTTTGATCTTCGGACAAATCCAACCTAGTAATAATTTAACGAGCCCTAGGGAGTAGAAGCTCGAGTCTCGTCATGGTGACGAGTCCAATGTCATTAGGGTTTAACGAATCCGACACAGGTAAAACTCAGAGTCTTTTCATTTTTAGAAAGTTTGAAAAAGTCACGGAAAAGAAAACTCTAGGGGGGGTCCTTTTTCATAAATTTGTGTCCCTCGAGCC
>APFE030346966.1:127398-140131 GCA_000404065.3 Pinus taeda
TGGTGGCGATGGAATGAAAAAACCAAGGCTCATCTAGCAGAATTTAGCGGATAACAATGGCAATCACGAGATGTAAATCAGGTATGGGTTCATTTTTACACAAGCTTGAACCATGGAGAACTCTGCTTGGATTCGGTTTCATGTTTACACAAGCTTAAAATGAAAAACTATGCTTGTTATAAGTTTGCATGCCCCCAGCATAATGACGCAAATCGAGGTGCATGCCCCCCAAGCTTCATTGCATTCAACGAGGTGGATGGAATGAAGGTTCACGTTCAAGGTCTTGAAAAGACTCAACTTGGATTTTATGAGATCTTAAGCAAAGGCTCGATTTGGAAAGGGAGTTGTTTCATTTTTTAATGAGGTTGACACAGTAAAAGAACTATCCTCATAACCCTTGTTTCATTTTTTAACATGGTTGACACAAGATCAAGAACTTTCCTCAACACTCCTTATTTCATTTTTTAACGAGCTTGACACAAGACAAGGAACTATGCTCCACACCCCTTGTTTCATTTTTTAACAAGGTTGACACAAGATCAAACTATCCTCAGGGCTACTTGTTTCATTTTTTAACGAGGGCGACACAAGAAAAGAACTCTCCTTAGTCATCTGTTCATGGGCCAGATGAGAACATGGCTCCCAAGAGGTCTTCACTAGATGGAAGAAATGCACTCTGGGAGGAACACATGTCACGAGGCACAAATGACAGATCAGGTTCCAATGCCTGCAGTACATGATGTACAAGAGCATCTACATGATCGTCAGCAGAGGCAGAGACGGAACAGGTAGCCACATAGTTAACCTGTGGCAAGGAAGGTACTGCTTGCGAGCAAGAACCGATAGGGGACGACGACTGCACAGGAGGCACTGAGGGACTAAAGAATAATAATTGATCTATGGTCACCATTCTTCCATCATGTGGAAAACAAACCACATGGAAAAGTGAAGAGATAAGGGCCCCCATGGCATAAATACAGTCATGGCCAAGGAGAAGACTGAAATCTAAAGCACTTTGTGCAACCATTACATCTATATAGACGGTTTTACCTCCCAAAGTAACAGGAAACTTTGGGAGGATCCCTAAAGGTTGACTAGTTCCTCCGTCAAACGCTAACAGATTCTGCGTGACCAGCACAAGCTGTGGGGATCCCAAAGCTTGCCAAGTAGTGAAAGGCATGAGGCTAACCGATGCACCCTCATCTAAGAAAGTTCCAGGTACTGCCTTATCGTAGGCATGTACTGTAATCTGGAAAGGCACATAGGATGGAAGGCGGAAAATAGTCAAGTGAATCCAGTCAAAGGAAACGACGGAACTACTTGGTGGGGGTATCATATGATTGCCCCCATGCTCAACAGGAACCAAAGAAGGACTCTCTGAATCAGCTGGGATAGGAGGGTCGTTCTCGGACTCAGGAGAATCTAACGAGACGAGAAGAAAATGAGCAGAATAATCATGATGCTCTTTCGGAACAGAGTGATCAACAGGTGGTGAACCCAAGTCGACCTATCTTCAACCAATGGTTGGTTTGGAATAGGCTTAGCACAACTAGGCTCGGGAAGAGAAGGGTGGACAAGAGAAGAATCTAAGCTTATATCTTTGTCAACCAGGAGAGGGTCTGAAAAGAGCCTCTAATAACCAACTGGAAGTGGAGGCGAAGAAGCTGTAAGACTTTCCAAAATAGCTTAAGCTTTATCCATGAGCGGATAAAGGTGAAGGGGATGGTTGCCTTCACATAGCCTACAAGGGAATCGAATCTTCCCTTTCTTCTTACCACTGCCAATTGAGGATTGAACATCAACATGAGCTTCAGAGGACAATGAGGGACGAGCCAGATCATGAGACGATACTTCTAAGATCCTAGGGATACCAGGACAATCACGAAGAAGATGGTCATCCTTGCACAATTTACAAGGGAACTTAACCTTCTGTGGGGGATCAAAAGGTGGCTTGACTTGGGATGTACTTGGAGCAAAAGTTGCACAAGTGGCCTCGTGTTTATCAAACTTCTTCTTCTTCTTCTTCTTTTTAGTCTCCTAGTTACTAGATGTGAAACTTTCACCAGGCGAAGGTGGAGAGGAGGAGGAAGAAGCAGGGGAAGAAGGCGTAGGCTCAACCTTGGAATCAACATGTCGTGGTTTATGTGAAGGAGACGGTGGAACAAGAGTCATGACACTTGGGACCACCGAGGTTGAAAACAACCAAACGGGCAAACCAATGGTTAACCCAGGCAAAGACAACATTGTCATGTACGGAGCACCGATATTTCCAAAAGGCAGAAATGGACCGAAGATTTCCATCTGGGAGATAACCTTGGCTGGTAGACTCAAGGAATGTCGCCATCTAGAATGAGTCTGTAAACACTCTTATCACAACCAAGAACTCGAACTATTACCATGAATATTTTGTGGGTAGTAAATTTTATGACACAGGAACAAAACTTGACCTTTTCATATTTCAAGAGTCGAGAAAAGGATGAAAAGGTGACTCTATCTCTTTCGAGGTTTAATGAGCCTGAAAGGGCAAGTGCTCAGATGGACATTTTCTTTTAAGGAGTCTGAAAAGGAACAAAAGTGACTACTTTAGAGGGCTAGGCAAAAGGATTACCAAACAACCCGTAAAACTGCATATACACCTTGATGATCAAATGAAAACCAAGGACTTTCCATACGGCAGTCAATCTTCCATAATGTTGTGTTCGGTGCATTACGGTTTATAGGGCAGTAGACACGGCTTCCTATGGATGTAGGATGATAACCTAGTGGGGTCTCCCAACATATACTCGACGGTACTGGGAGCATAAGTCCGTACTAGCAGCTATTGAGTCACAGAAGGAGGAATCACCCAACCTTAAGTGAAAGCAATAGTGACTAGGTTTAATGACGCCAGAGCACGTCTCTAGCCTAGACCTATAAAAAATGTGTGTTTAGTTCCAATGCATTGTTAAGTTCATTCAGTTCATTTTAGAGTTGATCTTGAGTTAGGTTTCAATTTCCAGGCCCTACCGTATGTATATTAAAAACCCTAGGATGCAACTAAAATGAGTATAGCATCTTTCACTTTGATGAACACCTACTTATAGAAAGGTAGAAAGTTCATTCCCAAACCAAGACAAAACCAAGACAAGCAAATACAAGCACTAAGAAACACAATGCATTAACACACCAATCCTATAGTGCATCGATACTACTAATGATAGATTTAAAGTTTGCTTTCCAATTTCTCAAGCATGAAAATTTGAAATGCAAATGTACTTTCACTTGCATATACTAGATGAATGCAGTCTTTTGATTTTGATCGTTTTGAGTTTAAAGAGACAAACAAGCAAGTGTGAACTGATTGATCCAAACAATTGTGATCTATGCTTGGTAGTAAAGAAAACGAATCAATATCAAAACTTGGTTCAATAATCGACACTAAAAATCAACTAGCAAAAACAGGTAATGAAAAAGCCACAAGCAAATCAATAAGATGGTTGCGGATGAACCTTGGATAGACAAGCAACCTGGGCAAATAATTCAAAACTTGAAAGAGCTAGGTCACAAGGCCTAAAAACACAAGATTCACTCAATGAAACCAAAGCGACAATACCTTTAACCAACTACAATCAAAACAAACTGATGGGCAAGAGGAAGACAACAGGGGATAAACAAGAATAGTGAATTCAGGAGGTGAAGTTGTGAAAACAACTTACACAGGAATCGTCACGGGTATAAAACAAGCAACTAGTGACGTTCAGCCAATAGTCACAACAACAAAGCGATGACGTTGCAAGAGTACACCTATCTTCCACGATGCGCCAATTTCAGGAATCGTCACGACTATACAACAGGATTCAGCGATGCACATGTTTACAAAACAGAGATAGGGCAACGTCGTTGCGACTATCAAGCTTTTTCCAGCGACGAGCTTAAAAATGATGGAAAACGAATGAAAACTCCCAAATAAACTCTAAACTATCCTTCCAGATAGGAAGGGGACTTCCCAGATTGACCCAGGTAACCAAAAAACTGATGGTTTAACTCCAAAATTCAAGAGACACTAAATCAAAACCAAACAAAAGCAAACAAGAGAAAAAAAATACAAAGGACTCCCTAGTGGAGTCGCCAACTTGTGAAGTAGGAAAGTGTTCCCTCTGCGGACAAAGGCAACCCCTCTAGCCCTAGAGTGGGTCTAGCCACAACAAAGACAAAACAACAATCGATTCCCTTAAACAGTAATCGTTGGAGGCCTACCTCAAACCGGTGCTTGATGACATTTTGTTGCGCTGCTCCAGTTTCCGTTTCTTTCTCCTTAATGAGCAATCAACTTGAAACACCACAAGAAAACAATAGAGAACGTAACCAAGAACAACAATGATCTATTTACTTATAAAGTCAAGAAATAATAAGCTATAAAGTAAATGTACACAAGATATAGGAAATCATCATTGATTGTATTAAAATGAATAAAGAGAAAAGCTTACAACCAAGTCTTCACGTCGCAAGCCTTCTTGGAAGGTCCAGCCAGTATGTTTCTTCAAGCATTCACTCTCAAGAATGGGTCTCCCAAATAGACAATACCTCTCTCTCACTCACAAGCTTTAATACAAAGTCAAGGCACTCCACAACCTCTTAGCAAACTATTGGCAATCCCACACTTGTCACACTCACACCAAAGCTATCTACTAAACTCAAAAGAACCAGCAGCACTCCAACCAAAAGAACTATCAGATCATAGCAATGGTGAGTGATTTTATAGGAGAAGGACTCTCCATGAAATGAGGGAGAGGGAGCTTATCCTCGAGGGAGGTTGCACAAAAGATAGAACTACCATCCTAGAGGAGGAAGGACGACCCAAACTGACCCAAGAACTAGCTCTAGAGACATCCAGAAGGCCGGTTATTTGAAAAAATTCACCCAATCTGGATCATCGCTAGTTGTGAACTAAGTCTCAGCGATGACATCACAAGGAGGCTTTGCATGCAGACCAATCGTCGCGATAAATAGCTGGCAGCCTCGCATTGCGCCCTAAAATTCGACCGTCACGGGAAACAAGTGTACACATGCGACAGTGTCACAATGAGACTGTTTATGGCAGGGGATCATCGTGTATATTAAAGGCTTACGCGCTACGAGGCAGAAACTTCGCGAAAAAGGGTCAACTTTCAGCATTAGAGAGAATTGGCTTAATCTTCTTTCATGAGTGGGAAGATATGAACATGTTAATTTGACACATGACACAACAGAGGGACTAAGATGAGGACAGTGACAAATTACTGTGTAACAAATGCCCCCTAAAGCATGAAGCCCGAGAGACTGGGAGGGGTGAAATGTTTTATGAAACTCTCTGAACTGGAACACCACCTTGAAGAACCTGCAGGCACAAGTACAACTGATATCTCTGATAATGAAATACATGTAGTCATGGGCGCAACCATCCAAAATACATATGAAACTTGGTCTGTGGTATGGACGCAACCACCCAGTTGATAAGACCATATATAATGATAAAGGTATGGTCGCAGCCATCCACGAAGACTCAGGTATGGTCGCAGCCTTCCACGAAGACTCAGGTATGGTCGCAGCCATCCAATCAAAGAGTCATGTATGTAATCGCGAACCAATCCACGCAGCCTGAACATATGTAATCTTAGTCTGGGGCCTTGAAGCCCTAACCGATCTAAGTACAAATTCTAGCATGTGAACAAATGCGCTGAAGTTGAGCATGATAGAAAGTCGCTTGATTACCGGTCAATGATGAAAACTGTTAACAAGCGTGAGAGAAACCACCAATCATGCCAATGGCTCTCAAGGTACTATCTAGTACAATCCACTAAGTGTGAAAAATGAGCTGAAGTCGAACATTCCTGGAATCACCCAATCGAAGACCAATGATGAAAGTCTGTCGTCAGGCGCGAAGAACTTACCATTGAGGCATGCAAGCTCTAAGGTACTGAAGGGGTTCTTTAGACCAATCTCCTGGATAATGAGCTGGTGTCGATACGAGACGATCCGTCAAAGGAGGGCCATACTGTTTCCCCCATCAATGACGCGAGATAAGGAACAAGTAGTAGATGGTGAAACAGAGTATCAGATGAGGTGGTAAGGATGCAAACTGCAGAAGGATTATACTCTTGAACATGACGACGACACGACTCGAGAGGGTGGCAGCATATTGGTACCAAGGGATCAAAGGTCTGATGGAGACAACATGGATCAAATGGAATGAGGCAAATGGCAACCCAAACCCAAAACCCTGGAAGGCCAAATGACGATGTGAAGATATCCCAACCCAAAAATAAGCAAAAGTGTTGATGTTCAAGAGTGACTAGCTGCCGTAGGTAATCAACGATGACTTCCAAATTTTTCCCCACCATTGCTAGCAAGTACCCCAATTATTTTTGAAAACTGACTTGAAGGGGATAGCATATGCTTGTAATATAAGTTTGATCTTTAGACGAATCCAACCTAGGAATAATTTAATGAGCCCTAGGGAGGAGAAACTCGAGTCTCATCATGGTGACGAGTCCAATGTCGTTAGGGTTTAACAAGTCTGAGATAGGTAAAACTCAGAGTTTTTTCATGTTTAGAGAGTTTGAAAAAGACATGGAAAAGAAAATGCCAGGGGGGTCCTTTCTCGTAAATTTTTCTCCCTCAAGCCCGAAAAAGTATAAAATAATACTCGAGAGAACCGCTTGACCATTACGATCAAGGAGTACTTTTCGTAATTAGTGGCCTCGACCTGAAAAAGTAAAAAAGTGATCGAAGACACGTCGTTTCATAACCATTATCGAACCCAGACGACAAAAGTCTGGCAACCTTTTCATGTTTATACGATCAAAAAAGAGCTGAAAGTGGACCACCTTTTATTCTGTTTAACGAGTCAAAAAGGGGAAAATACTCAGCAACCTTTTCATCTTTTATGAGCCAGAAAAAAGCTTAAAGGAGACTCGTCCTGGAGGAACGAGTGGTATAATGGGTAGCAACTGGTTCCGACAATGGTGGAACTCCTCAAAACATGTAATGGTCAAGAGGCTGGCTAATAAAACCACTCATCACTGTGATCCCTCAGGAAAGGACAAACAACCAAGTGAAAGCATATGATTGGCCAAAGAGATGGTGGCGATGGAATGAAACAACCAAGGCTCGTCTAACAGAATTTAGCGGATAAAAATGGCAATCACGAGATGTAAATTGGGTATGGGTTCATTTTTACACAAGCTTGAACCATGGAGAACTCTGCTTGGCTTCGGTTTCATGTTTACACAAGCTTGAAACGAAAAACTATGCTTGTTATAAGTTCGCATGCCCCCAGCATAATGACACAAATTGAGGTGCATGCCCCCCAAGCTTCATTGCATTCAACAAGGTTGATGGAATGAAGGTTCATGTTAAAGGTCTTGAAAATACTCGACTTGGATTTTACGAGATCTTAAGCAAAGACTCGATTTGGAAAGGGAGTTTTTTCATTTTTTAATGAGATTGACACAGTAAAAGAACTATCCTCATAACCCTTGTTTCATTTTTTAACGAGGTTGACACAAAATCAAGAACTTTCCTCAACATTCCTTCTTTCATTTTTTAATGAGCTTGACACAAGACAAGGAACTATGCTCCACACCCATTGTTTCATTTTTTAACGAGATCGAAACAAGATCAAACTATCATCGGGACTGCTTGTTTCATTTTTTAACGAGGTCGATGTTTGGTCAATTTAGTGTGTCCTAAATTGCTATATAAATTGTCAATCCGGGAGTCGTAAACTACTAAAGTGAAGTGCACTATATATGCAAGATAACTGATTTCTTACTTCTTTGTCGTTTTTTATTTTTGGTTTGTTTTTGGGTTTATCTTCTTGTTGATTCCCTAATGTGAGATGGCAATTCTAAAAATCAAGTATGGATATAAGTATTCAAGGCAATGGTGGCCTTCAAAGTAATTTCCAAACTTCAAAGTTTTCAAAATGGTTTTCAAACTTGCAATGATGAAATCAATTACTAAGAGAAAATAAAAATGTACCTAAATTCTAATTAAACCAAACAGTGAGCTAGTGACTATGAAACCCAGTATCCTTGTTGTTGTATAAAAAGAAAACTGAACTCAAAGCAATTCAAAAACTGTAAGAAAAGTAAACTAAATCATATTACATCAACTCATATTCTGATCCCTCACCATTCGACTCGCTCTGGCTATAGGAGGTAATCATAAACAAATTGAGTAATCTGATATTTAAATTGCATAAAATGAAACTAAGATTAAACTACACATTCATACTTCAATCCCTCACCATTCGACTCGCTTTGGCTATAGGAGATAATTGAAAATTACATGAGTAATCTAATCACTAACTTGCAAAAACAAATAAACTAATATCAAACTATACACCCATACTTCAATCCCTTACCATTCGACTCGCTCTGGCTATAGGAGGGTAACTGAAAATGATATGAATAGTCTAATATATATCTTGTAGAAAAGGAAATGAACAAAACAAAATTGAAAGAAATAAGCAATGCTGGAATTAGAACTAAGAAAACAAATCAGTAGAAGGACAAGATAATTCCATCCTGTCATTAATCATCAAAAAGCTATGTGCACTTGCTCGGGCTATCTATTAGAACCTGAAATGAAAACACTGATAAGTTGACAGTCATTAGAAAAAGAAACTATGGACAACAATCAACATGAATACTATAAGCAGTGTAATATATACAAGCAACCGATTATGGCATCAAGAATGGAAATGAAGAAAGCATGAAACTGTACAATAACTACAGAACCTTGGTGTACAGGGGCCCTCTGCAACCTCGGCCAATCATAAATCAATCACGGATTGAACTTAAAAGCAATGTCTTCTCATATATTGAAATGTAGTCATAACATAAAGATTAAGTCATGGTACAGTGGCTCGTAAAACAGTGAAGATTACATATCAAAAACTAGTTCATATGCATACGAGGATGCTTTATTTATAACAGGAAATAACATAACTAATTTCTAAGATCTGCGTTGGTAAACAGACACGTGAATGACCACGTCCAGAAATCTAGCAGTATGGTAGCCGTGAGAATTCAATCCAAGGAGGGTGGATGTTAGATTTGGTTCACGGGGCAGTCCCCAGGTGTTAGCACACCTCCTGAGATTTAGGATCTTGCCACGCAATTCTCCTCGTGATGAAAAACAGAGTCCTGCCACCACAAAACTCTTAGTGTTGACCACCGCTTGACTGGCTTTGACCACGGTCTTCTGTGAGTGATTCGGCTGAACCAAGGGGACACATTCCATGTCCACATCATTTGCAGCCTGCCCATGTGGCTGGATTCTCCAGTAGACACCTGTAACATAGACTTCAACAAAAAGGCTATGGAAAGTTGAGCTGGCTGCGGAAAGTGACAAGGTTCCGCAGCTGACTGAGCAAAAATCAAAATCAAACAGCAGTCACAAGACATAGTTAGGAAACCATTTTATATGCTCTTTTTAAACTAACATGCAATGATTTGATAGCTTGGAGGTTCAGGTAACTGGAAAAAAAGGCTAAAAAGGTGTATAGGGAAGATGCAAGTTTGACACTCAACATACCCCCACTGTGATGGTGTTGCATGTCCTCATGCAACCAAAATTTTAGTCATCTCCCTTTAATCTATGTATTTTGAAGCCTCTGCTAGTACATCCAGTCCTCTTCTTTTCTTTCTTGGTGCTACCACCATCCTGGGTTTCCTTATCAAGCATCTGAATTTGAGATTGATTAATTCCCTGCTCAACTTTCTGCACTTTTGCTTTAATTTCTTGTTCTTTTTCTGCCATAGTCCCAAATGTAGCATAGTATTATCATGAACGATTTTGTCCACTTTGCTTTGCTCCTTTAATGGTTCATTTTCTTGTTTAATATGCTTGTTTAAAACCTCTAGTTCAAACACTTCTTGTTTCAAGGATTGGACTTGTGCATCTTGTGTTATGTGAGGCAAAGTGGATGATGTGTTTGGGCCTGCAGCTGTCTTCTCTAAGGATTCGAGGTAATCATACACCTCTTGCTGTCTTGGATCTATTTTGGGTGTTTTCCTTGGGCTGGCTTCAAAGTCTTGTTGAGGAGGAGGATTGTCTTCTAATTTTGGCCGAGAAGGGCTTACATCAACATCTGGAGGACGGGTTCCAATATTTGGCAGAGGATGAGGTGGACTACGGCCAGCTGGAGGTTTCTCGGGTGTTTCCCCACCCAAGTTGATGAAGTGGGGTCCTTTTACTTGTGTTTTCCTCCACTTTCCTCTAAGCCTGCTGCTCCTTCTTAAGTTTTGTGGGCTAGTACTCTCTTTTTCCATGCTTTGTTTCCCTTTTTCTCTCTTCTTAGCTGTGGCAGCTTGCTTTCGAAGATGCACTAGTCTCTCAGATAACACTTGATAGTCTTCCTCTACAGATGGCTCTGGTGATTGGTAGACATTTTGTATGTTCATTTTTCCCTTCAATTTTCTCTATTTTCTGTCCTTAGTTCTTTCCTCCTTCTCTTTTTGACCAACTTCTTTAGTTTTGCCAATAGGAGAATCTTGGATTATGGCACTTTTTCCTTTTCTTCTACTCCTTCTTGGTGCCTTTGGTGTATTGCTTTCAGGTGCCTCAGATGGCTCTTGAAAGTAGTTTCTTACTAGAAACCATTCCCAAGTATCTTTGTTTTTCTTCAATTGATCTTCAATTAAAATCCCCACAAGTCCATGATGATATAAATGAGGTTCTATATCCCTTATGTTCTTTTAGACTGTGGTGCTCATCTTTTTCAAGCTCAACAATAAGAAATAGGGCAAATTAAGAGTTTGGTTCTCTAAGAAGTTCATCAATAGCCTAGTGTGATACATGTATATTGCACCAAATCAACCTTCACAAGTGATAAACTTTTGAATGATTAACAGTAAGCTGGCCCATTCTTCTTTTAATGCATGAACAGGAATTCCTTTTGTGAATACAGTAACGTCCGTACCTGGGTTACGTAATATAACTCTCCATGCCTGCTCATCCAAACTTTGTTTTTAAACCAACGCTCACGTTCCTGAGGCAAGTCTATAGTAGCTGCGATTGAGGCTTTAGTGACCATGAACTTAATGTCTCCAATCTCCACCACCTGGTCGTTGAAAGACCTTGCAAAGGATTTTGTTACTTCCTTATTGTGGCCCTTAAATTTTTGGATGAAGCGAAGCCATTTAGCCTTCTTCATCAAATCTTTTACTTGAGGGTATCCTTCTAAGAACTTAGGCCCTTCCGGCTCTGCCCTCAGTAACCGTCCCATCCTTTCCTCTGTTTGAAATTAAACTGAAATTCAACTGCATGTGAAGGTTTAAAAGAGGTAAGATGGCTAGGTTGCAAGGGTTATTGAAGAACAGTGGCTGAAAATGGAAGATGGATATGGGTAATGGGAGTGTTCCAGAACTGTAAGCGGAAACAAAGGATGAGCAGTCGAGGTGAGTTCACAAAATGGAATGGGAACGTATGCGAACGAGGTGTGGCTTTAACAAAATGGTAGGGTAGTGAAGTGGAGTCAGAATTTTTGAACTGAACGACTGCGTGAGAGACGTTACACGTTGATGAAATGGCTGCGCAAAGTAATGTGGAGAGGAGCCGTAATTAAATAGGTCACATCTCATGAGTACAATTGGAGTGTGAAAGTGCAGTCATCTACGAGTTAAACCTGAAAATTAATCATGAGACCGTTTAGGGAATAAATGTATGGTTCATAGAGTAAGGTTGTGGAATGGTAGTGGAGCTATTGTAGTAATCATTGCACATAGTGAGCTTTAAGGTTTAATAACTATGCAAAATTGTGCCTTCGATTGCTATTTGAAAGAAATTTTTGCTCATACCTTGAAATCCTTGTCTTTTGTTGTCCATTAGCCCTTAATCAATTGCTCTTTATTGATGTCTGTAGATGCTCCATGTACATGTCTTCATAGCATATGCTTAGTCATACCTGCATTTTCATGATTATTGCATTAACATCTTGACTGTAAATTTGAAAAACAGAGTGGTGGCTGCGGAAACTGCTTTTGGTTGCGGAAACTGATTCCAGCTGCGGAAACTGGCACAACAACCACTTGGTTGAATAGAGATAGTTAGATAATAACTATCTGAATGGAAATGGCCATGAAAAATACTTTTATTGATGAAATGGATGAAATGGAGGGAGATGAAGTTGAGTGGAGTGAAATGAAAATGAAATGGAGTGAGATGAAGTTGAGTGGAGTGAAATGAAAATGAGAAAGAAAGAGAGATTTTTTTTTTTTTTTGGAAAATATAGAGTGTTAGGTGTCCCTGATTTTCACTCTACATTTTCTGTATAAGATTGCCAATCAGTGATTGGTTTTCAGGGTTATACAATATATTTTTTTTTAACAGAAAAGAACAAAGGCTAGGCTGGTGGGGAAGAAGGATTCTTCTTCACCAGCCTTATTGCAGAATTCTCTTGAAACATTTTGACAAATTCCTCTTTTAAGAGTGGCTTATGATAAATCTTTAATCTGTGGCCATTCACAATAAGAGGAGTTTGAAATTCATCAATGGTCTTGATTCTTACTGCTCCATTGCTAAAAACTTTGTCGATTTCATATGGCCCAAGCCAATGGGTCTGAAATTTACCTTTGAAGTCTTTAAACTTGGAATCAAATAGTAATGCCCAATCTCCCTCTTCAAACTTTTTCTCTTTGATATATCTGTCATGCCACTTAGCTCTTTGATGTTGAACTAGATCAGTTCTTAGGATTGCTTCTTGTCT